>CAJNIZ010004869.1:16190-29085 GCA_905231905.1 Symbiodinium pilosum | reverse complement strand
TTTAGGGTTTAGGGTAAATTAAGTTACTATATTGGGGAAACCCTGTTATTTACTATCTATACCCATTATGTTAACTTAATTTAAGATCCTTAACAGCAACCCAGTATAGGGGTTATAGAGGGGTTATATAAGGGTTACATAGGGATAATCGGAAAGAACATGGAAACTGCTATTTAGGGTTTAGGGCTTAAACCCTAAACCCTAAGTAAACCCCAAACCCTAAACCTTTACGGCCTTTGGGTTTGGGGGTACCTTTTTGGTACGGCGGAGTAGAATTATTTATGGTTCTGGGCTGAGGGTTGAGGGTTGAGGGTTCAGGATTCATGGTAGGCTTCAGGGTTTAGGGTTTAGGATCTAGGTTTAGATCAGGGTTTAGGATCTAACCCTAAACCCTAAAGGGTTTAGGGTCTAGGGTCTATGGTCTAGGGTGGAGGGAATGTCATCATCCGGACTGCCAAGCATGAGACATGCAGGCAAACACTGAAGGTAACATGTTTAAAGGCTTCGTAACAGAATTCCTTAAGGCTCCAAGTACGGCACAACGCGGTCTCAATGTTGAGGTGCTTCATACCGCGGATCTTGCGTTTATTTGGGGGGATCATGAACGCCCTTCGCGTGTTGAAGCATCGCAGAAACCCAAAGGATCCAATGTAGCTACATGTGTAGGGTTTAGGGGCCCTAAAGTAGTTATGTGGGAACACGTTCGGGCCCTAAGTATATCAAGTACATGGGCCCTAGGGGAATCCACTGAGATTCCATATGCTGCGCCCTGTAGTGCACCTTAGGTGACCTACCCAGGGCCTTGTATGTCTCTGCTTTTAGGGCAGTATATTTCGCGTGTATATATATGCACGCATATACATATATATATATATATATGGGGTTTAGTGCTTAGAGATGTATCCTTATGTAGTATATTTTGTGTGTATATATATATAGATGCATTTAGATATGTTTAGGGTTTAGTGTTTGGAGATTGTTGTCATGTAGTAATACAATCCCGTACCAAAGACCATAGCACAACTCCCATAGAATGTAGGAGTTCTTGGGTCAAAACTGTCTGAACATCTGCTTGATTGAAAGCTTGCAACTCCTGAACACCTTTTCTTGGACCTTAGACCCTTTACCTTTTGGGATTCCCTTTTACTCCTATTATAGGTACCTATTAGATAACCCTGAACCCTAAACCCTAAACCCTAAACCCCATAGGATCCTAAGGGTTAACCCTTAGTAGGGGTCGTAGGTGCCAATGTAGACCCAAGAAGGCCCGAGAGTGGCGATAACGACTCCGACGTGTCCTTGGTCTGGGTCATCACCCAGGTGGAGCCAAACATGCTTAATTAAGTTTAGGATTTCGGATTTAGGGTTTAGGGTTTATGAGTTTAGGAGTTTAGGAGTTTAAGGTTGAGGGTTTATAAGGTTTCATTTGAGTACTCAAAGGGTCCTTGCAGGTAGATAGTATATGCTTGAAGCTCCAGAGGGTCCCCATAGAAGTACTTTGGGGCCCAAGTATATACTATAGAGCTACATGCACCCTTTGGAGTAGGATTTACCGTGTGAAAACTCAAGCTAAGTCACGGAAGTCACGCTGTTTGGGCTTTCACGGGATGAGTGCGCGGTTTAGGGTTTAACTCTAAACCTTAAGCCGCGGCCTCAAGCTTCAGGGTTTCAAGGGGTTCTGCTGAATCGGCTGTAGGGGGCGGCAACCCTAAACCCTAAATAGTTTAGGGTTTAGGGGTTTAGGGTTTAGAGGTTTAGGGTTTAAGGCTTAAAGTCTTAACCCTGAACCCTGCAACCTAAACCTAAACCCTACGTAAACCTTGGGTTTCGGTTTAGACTTCGAAGCCAAGGGATTCTGCCAGCCCAAATCCCAAACATGTTGATTTTATTCTTAAGGGTTTAGGGTTTTGGGTCTTAGGGGGTTGGGGACACCTAACCCCCCTAAACCCTAAACCCTAAACCTTAAACCAAACATGTCCAAGCGAATCAAGGGACCCTTCTTGGCAGACTCCTTACACAAGACATGTCTCCTTTCCAGGCAAGTCATGGTGAGCCTAAAGATTAGGGTTTATGGGTTTATGGGTTTAGGGTTTAGGGTTTAGGGTTTTAGGGGTTTAGGGTTTAGGGTTTAGAGTTCAGTGATTAGGGCTTTAGGGTTTAGAGTTTGGTGTTTAGGGTTTAGGGGCAAGGGGTTCAGGGTGAAGGGCTTTTGGTTGATCGCGTAGGGCCACGAGTTTTTGGGGTCAGGGTTTAGGGTTCAGGGTTGAGGGCAGGAAAACAATAATCAGGTTGTAACGCACATCCCCCATAGCTGCTCTTATTAAAGAGCATTACTGTAGTGCTTCGCAATATACCTGACTAGGCGTTAGGCTCCAGACTCAGGACCCCTCTTGCGACTCTTGTATACCCCCCATCTATTGTAGTTCTTATTCTTTTATGTACCGCCAAAAGAGGCCTTGCCGATGGTGAGAAGACCTCATACTAGCTTCTGCGGAATTATTGTTGGAGTTACCAGAGCCACAAATTTCCCTCAATTTCCTATGCCGAGATGCTCAAGATCCGAGACTTCCTAGAGGGTGCAACAAAATCGAGCCTCCCACTAATCGCTTGGTCGTCACCTAGGCATACTGGTGTCATTTTGTGGGGCTGCTGTGGATCCTTCAGGGGGTCCGGGGCAAGGGATCTGACACGAGGAGTCGCTTTTTTGAAGGCAAAAAGCACGTTCTTTGTTCTCACAAAGACTTACTGGTTCTTAGTAGGGAATGTGACATAATCCTTATATAGCCCCTATATAAGATGTTCCCTTGTTCCCTACCAACCCTAAACCCTAATCCCTATTAATCCCAAATCCAACACTCCTGAAACCCTGAACCCTAAGCCCTATGTCATATATGCCCTTATTCCCTACGAACCAGTAAGAAGAAGCGGGGCTAGAGAATTTGAGAAGCACCTGTTTACGTCAGTAGCATGCAATGTTGAAAAGCTCTTATGGAACCAAAGCCACGGGAGCTTCTTGTCAAAGATCCCTATATGTGTAAAACCCTAAACTCTAAGCCGTAACCCTAAACCTAGACCCTAAACCCCAAACCAGAGCTTGTTCAAAGATTGCGGAAGGGTCTTTCTGGCCAGTTCTCTAGCTTGCGAGGCCCACTGAGTGATGAGTAGAAAATCAGGTTTAGGGTTTAGGGTGCTGTAGAGGCCTACATCATTACCACCATTGCGGTACCGTATTCCTGGTATAATGGGTTTAGGATTCAGGGCTTGGGGTTATGGATTAGGGTTTAAGGCTTGGGGGGTTCAGTGGTTGTGGTTTAGGTTGTAGGGAAAGAGGAGAATCCAGTGGAAAAGGACACATGGCAACTGGGTTTAAACTGGGGTTCGACAGATACTACCCTAAACCCTAAACCCTAAACCGTGTGTTGAGAATAAAAACCCATGATCCTAAGCACCTTAGACTTGGGGAAGTCTGCGAGCTCGGTATACTAAGGTCATGAAGGTTTAGGGTTTAGGGTTTAGGGTTTAGGGAGGATGTTGAGTATCAACAGTAGGACCTACATGTTGATGTATCAGGTCTTGCTCCTCTAGCATTACTCACACGGATAGAGGTCGAAGGAGAAAGAAGTTTCAGGTACTTCGGATCCTAAACATGAGAAGAGGCCGTCTTGGGCAACCTCATCCTAGAACGCGCACCCCCCCCACCTGCGGGTTCAGGCTTAAACATTCTAGGGTTTAGGCTTGAGGGTATGTTTAAGGGGAAGGTTATGTAGGGGTTTCCCAAAATTAGGGGACCCTAATATAGACCCCAAAAAACTATAGACCTTATCATGGGGACTTTTAAAATGGTACCCCTAATTTTGGGAAATCCCCATGTAGGGTTGTATTTCAGGAGGTGTGTCATGTACCCTAAACCCTAAACCCTAAACCCTAAACTAGGGGTTGCGTAGTGGTTTTGTCCCGAACTTGCGGGCGGTAGAGTGTTTCATGAGAAGGGATCTAATCTTACTTGCCCAGAGGGTCCATGTACCCAATAATTAGGTACTTGGGATTTGGGTAATAGTGATTTTGGTACAGGTTTTGGGCAAGTATATGATTATTCGGTACTGGATCCTTAGGGTTGGTTCAACCATCCCCAAAACGCACTCCACCTTGTCCTTTGCAGCTTACCAACACCTCGCGGGCCAACCACAAGCAGATCAACGGCGTCTTCCAGGCGAATAAGTGAAGTGTGAACCAAACGGCGGTTTGGGCGGGGTGGGGCTACTGAGAGAGTCCCATAGATACCCATGGGTTCCCCTACTACCGGGCTCCCCTTAATCAACGTTAATTCAACCTAATTCTCCCTAAATGACCTTAATTAAGGGGGAACCCAAACCCTAAACCCGAAATAGTAGTTCCCATTTTCTGTTTTACATTATCCCTATACAACCCCTATAAAGCCTTTTAAGGGGGGGTAGTAGGGGAACGCATGAGATACGCTAGGAGCTTGTTGTACTGCCTCGCTAGAGGATTCTTTGAAGCTGTTAGGAGTTTAGGGTCTAGGGTTTAGTGTCTAGGATTTAGGGTTTAGGGCTTAGGGTCAAGGATTCAGGATTTAGGGTTTGGGATCTAGGGTTTCGGGCTTAGGGTTTAGGATCTAGGGTTTAGGGTTAAGGGTGTGGCATATCTGAGATCCCGCCAGCTGATTGCTTCAAGACCTTCACTTGGTTTTAGGCTTGGACCTTGATGCCACAATCGCTGCAGCAGAATCCGTATCCGGTATACAGTATAGTGATGGTCATCAAGCCCGTACAGTATGCAACCATGCTGCACCATGACCTAAACCCTATAAATCCTATAAACCCTACAATCCCCTAAACCCTGAATCCCAAATCCTAAGCTCTAGCAACAATGGCAGTCCTGTTGTGTGCTGCAGAGGACGGCGATCTCAATGATTCTTGGCTACTTCAAGTATGACGCAGGGCTTAGGGTTCAGCAAGCAGGTGGAACTTTCCAAGATTAGGGGGTCGTCCCTCAAATGCGGTATATGATATACTGTATTGGGGTTTTCATTGGGGCCCCTGTTTATGGAAACTTCCAGGCCTTGAAATCTAAGCTGTTCTGTTTCTTCAACCACTCATGTTTGGTGCATCAGGGTGGAGTGTTTCAATTTCAGCGCAGGGGATAAGACCCTATGATTCCCTCTTGGAACCCTGATAAGATCTAATAAGGCTAGATTTCGGGGGGCTTTCGCGTCTAACATCCCATCCTGGTTTCTGGCTGTGGTGCCCTTCTTTCAGCAGTCAGTACTTGGAGGGTCAGGGGGCTTTAGTAAAAGGGTTAATAACCTCTATAACTCGTATAGTAACCCTAGTTATCTCCATTGTTAACCCACTTAAGTCCCCCTAAACCCTAAAAAAGATATAACAGCCTCCATTTTCTTTCCATTGCTCACTAAGTCCCCCTAAACCCTAAACCCTCCAAGTAATGCCAGTATTCCATGGTGTGGGCTGCCTGCGCATTAGCTCCCAGTTTACCGGCTCTCTTCAGAGTGATTTCTGCTACTTGGGGCTTAGGGTTTAGGGCTCAATTAGGTGGACTTAGTAAGTGGGTTAACAATGGAGATAACTAGGGTTAGTATATATGGGGTATAGAGGCTATTAACCCATTTACTAAGTTTCCCTGACCCTCCGAATAGAGCATGTACCCCAACGTGATACCCTTTTTTTTTGGGGAGGTTCCCCTTCAGAACATCACATTTTCAGAGGCGCTGGAATTTGAAGATAGTCGTAGAAATTGCGGGATCGAGCGGATCTGCACCTTGTCAATACCCGTGTGTACTGCAGATGATCTCTGCGGCTACAGGTCTGAGGGCTCAAGGTCCCGTTTGAGGGACCCTGTCGTTAGGTGATATAATATGCCTGAATCTCGTTGAAGAGCAGACAAAACTCCGCAAGATATGAGGGTGTCAATTGTCAGGTTACCCCTATACAACTGCCACGGGGAATATGAGAAGCCCGGTGTTTGATTTGTGAAGCACCCGTATTGAAGGTGGGTCGACATTTAGTGGCTTACTGCAATCCAGGCCTTCCAACTACCTAGAAAGCCAGTTACCCATAATCATAGGCAACTTTCCCCTAATTTCCTACTACGTTGGGTTAAAGTAGCCCATTATTATGGCTAACTGGGCTTTCTAGGTACCTCCTGCAATGGCCTAGGTACCAACTCTTAGAGGCCCTGTAGCCAAAATTGCGCATACAGTGAGGGTCTTCGAAAAAAAGTCGGCCATGCAATGGCAAAGGGTCTTGGAATTGCATCGGCCATTCCATGGCGGTCGCTTCGATTGAGGTGACCCTTCACAGTGCCTAGGATCTGCAGTTTGCATGTTTTTTTGGGTCCTAGGTTCGTGATCAAACCAGGAGAGACTACACAGCTGCCTCTTTTCATTCCCGTGTTGCTGGGGATCCTAGGCGCAGATGGATCGACAACAAAGATCCAGGTAGAGCCCGGCACAACAGCTGCACAGATTTCAACGCATCAAGCTCTGAAGTTGCGAGCGGGTTACCTTGCGCACCTCGTAACTGAGAGTGCTCAAACACTGGAACCCAATGTGCAGATCTGGCAACCTCAGGTGCGCCCTTCACCAAAAGTTATCTGTTGAACGGGTTAAGCCAGAGTTTCTTGTAGGGATTATATACGGCATGTTCCCCAGAGGGTCCAAGTACCCAATAATCAGGTACTTGGGCTTTGGGCCGGGCAATAGGAATTATAGTCCAGGTTTTGGGTAAGTATATGATTATTAGGTACTGGGGGTTTTAGGGTTCTTGAAGCAGCGCAGCAACGTGCTCCCTGGGCTGAGGTGCTAACACTACTTGGAGGGTCAGGGGGACTTAGTAAGTAGCTTAATTAATAACCCCTATCACCCATATCGTAACCCTACTTATCCCCCTCATCCACCTACTTCCTAAGGTGCTAACGCTGGTCCGCTCCAAGCATGTCATTCGAACCGCATCAGCAGAGTCTCACCTACCTGGAGAGATCGTCTTCGTGAAGATCCCCGATGGCACGACTACGGTACCTGAGGGCGCCTTCCAAAATTGTCACATGCTACAGGAAGTGGAGATCCCTCTGTCGGTTTCAAAGATTGAGGCCAAAGCATTCTATTCCTGCATCGCCTTGGAGGAGATCACTCTGCCTAGGTCAGTGGATAGCATTAAGTCTCTAGCTTTTTGCCGCTGCCGTGCCTTGAAGCATGTGGAGATCTCGGAATCGGTCGCTGAGATCAAAGAAAGGACCTTTGCCTCTTGCACCGCATTGGAGAGCATCAAACTTCCTGACTCTCTGACAAAAATTGGAGGGTCGGCCTTCCATGGCTGCTGTGGCCTGAAGAGTGTAAGCATCCCCAAGCATGTGACCGCCATCGAATCAGGCGCCTTCCGCTCCTGCAGTGCCCTTGAGAGCGTGAACCTTCCTCGATTGTTGCGCACCATCGACTTTCAGACTTTCAATGGCTGCAAAGCCTTGAAGTATGTTCAGATCCCTGTGGCCGTGCGGGGTATTCAGGATGGTGCCTTTCGCTTCTGCACATCCTTGGAGAGCATAAAGCTTCCTAACTCGCTGAGGTGCATTGAGAGGCACACATTTTTCTACTGTAAAGCGTTGCGGCGTGTGGAGATCCCGGAATCAGTCACCACAATTAGGGAAGCAGCCTTTTGCTTCTGCAGAGCCTTAGAGAGCATCAAGCTTCCCGTCGGATTGACCAGCATCGAGGCTGAGGCATTTGACAGCTGCCCTGCCTTGAAACATGTGGAGACTGGGTTGCTGTTAAGGAATTTAAATTAAGTTACCATAATGGGTATATATAGTAAATGATAGGGTGTCCCTAGTATAGTAACTTAATTTACGTTCCTTAACAGCAACCCAGGAGATCCCCGAGTCAGTGACACAGATTGGCCATCGAGCCTTCGGATCCTTGCAGCGCACTGGAAAGCATTTTGGCGAGATTCCTGAAAGTCCTGCCCAGAAAAGGAGAAGGATTAGCTTGGAAGCCTGCCAATCTGGCACAGCGTCATGAACAGTGACTGCAGGACTGCCTTGATTTGCAACCTGGAAGTTCGTAATCGAGAAGTTTGCGCTTACCCTTCCGCAAGCAGTTAGCAACTGTGTTTAACGTATTGCTTCACCAAGCAGACTCAGCAAAATGATTCGACCGCTTGACGACGGAGACTTCTTCTAAGGCGAAGTGCAGCAGCGTCTGAAGTTGTGCAACGTTCGAAGTGTCTGCCAAGTTTTCTGAAATTGCAACAAAGCGGCGTGAGGTTCTTGAATACATACGGGAGTTTCCATAAATCAGGAGCCCCCGATGTAGACGGCACTTTGCTCTAGTTCGTATTAGAATGACCCCCAAAAGCAACCCTCATCTTCGGAAACATGAAAACCCGGCAACATTCCCGAAGGGTCCAAGTACCTAATATTTAGGTACTTGGGTTTTGGGTAATAGTAATTCTAGTACAGGTTTGGGGCAAGTATATGATTATTGGGTACTTGGACCCTTAGGGATTCTTCCAGTATCCCTACAATACCCCAATATGACCCAGTACATCCTCTTTGTTTCGGTTAGGAGCCGACTTCTTACCCAAAATCCTAACCCTACACCCTAAGCCCCTGAAGCGTTTAGGGTTTAGGGTTTAGGTGTCAAACCCGAACTAGTCGAGAAGAGACCGGCAAGACAACAACCTTAACACTCTGGACGTGTTGTATATCATCCGTACATGGCTTATACAGGTTGTATGCGGTTGTATAGGGATATAGAGGGACGTTATACACGCATGTAGAGATTATGGTTTTTCAGAACTAGGGGTACTACAGTACAGGGCTTATATGGGGCGTGTAGTTTCTGCATATGAGCTATAATCTAAACTCCTAGTATCCCTCTTGATACCCCCTATAATAGTAGTCCCTATAAAACCCCGTATATAAACACCTTTCAGGAGTTTAGATTATGGCTCATATGGGCTTTGCAAACTGCACTTCAAAGTTGAGGGGTTGGGCTGTATTAACCCCCCTAAATTCCAAACCCCAAAAACCGATGGCGAATCACATTGCTGGGACATGAAACGAAAACTACTGCCAAGCCCGAGAGTCGCAAAAATGAAGGAAGCTTCCCAGATGCTCCCAGTCCTTAGGATTCAGGGTTTAGGGCTTTAGGGTTCAGGGTTTAGGCTTAAACCCTGGACCCTGAACCCTTAAACCTGGTCAGATAAAGAGCCTCAGCGACTTGTTCCGAACCTCTGTAGCCTCTTACTCATTCTGATTCAAGGCCTCACGCAAGCTCTGTTAGTTACCAGCATCCCTTTGTATGCGCTGGGTTGTTATCCTGATCTTTTCGAAGGGCTCCCACGACATCTAGCATTTCTTATGGTAACTGTCTCTATAGGGGGCTGACTCAATTGGTAGTTCCCCTGTTTATATACCCACAAATATTGTAATCCTTTTTATTGGGACCCCCGAAATGGTACCACTAATTTTGGGAATCCCCCAATTAGGTATGTAGTCATCCCGATTAGGTATGTAGTCGTGTCTTGAAGAAAGGCAACGATTCTGGAGGCACGCGGTTTAGGGTATAGGGTTTAGTCAATGTCAATTAGCCACGTAATGGCTTTCCCACCATAGCTTATGTGCTACACTCTAAACTCCTTTAAAGGGGATATATATATATACATAGAGGGCATTATGGGGGGGTTATTATAGGCGGGTCCATTTTGGGTACCATGAATCACAGCATCACACCTCTCCTCATGGCCGTTTAGGCTCACAGTGAAAATTGATGACTTACCTCCGGTTAAACAGGAATGCAGTGCGTCTCGCCGTCTCTACATACCTCCGAATAATAGAGTAGGTTCCGTTTTGTTTTCTAAGCCCTGAACCCGAAACCATAAATAATTCTCTTGTCCATTTCTTCACTCCCGGCTAACCGGAGGTAGCCAAACCCCAAAACCGCTGAACCCTAGATCCTAAACCCTAAGCCCCAAACCAAACCCTAAACCTTAAGCCCCAGACCCTAGACCCTAATTAAAGCATACCGCAACCCCAGTTCCTGAACCTTAAGATCCAAACCCCAAACCCTAAGCCCCAAACCCAAACCCTGCGTAAACCCTGAAGCATACCTCAACCCCAATCCTGAACCATGAGATCCAAAGCCGAAACCCTAAGCCCCAAACCCTAGACCCTAAAGCATACCTCAACCCTGATTCCCAAGCCCTAAACCCCAAACCTCAAAATCTGCCCAGCAAGGTCATCTTCTGGCACTGCGGCCATAAAGATACCAATCCAGCGTCGCTCGGCCGGTTTAGAGGTTCGTGATTTGGGGTTTGGGGTTTGGGGTTTAGGGTTTTAGAGTTTAAAGGGTTTCGATTCCGCGCTCAGGTTCTAGAAAAGCCTCGTCTGCACGCAAGTTGAGCCACTGTTGATGGAGGAATTCCGCACCAATCAGAGCGCCAACCCCAAACCCTTATATTATATATATACATATATCCGTATAACCCCATATAATCTCTATAAACCCCTTTAAAGTTACCCCTAATTTTGGGAAGCCCCCTAATTCATTCCTTGGATTTGACAGAGCTAGCTCTGAACTTTGGAGATTGCGGAACCCTTAGCCAAAATACGCGGTTTAGGGTTTAGGGTTTAGGTTTAGAGTTTTAGGGTTTAGGGTTTTAGGGTTTAGGGTTTTAGGTTTTTAGGTTTTAGGGTTTAGGGGCCAATAGTATCTCCACATGAGCTATAGTGTAAACTCCTTAAAGGGGGGGTTGTATAGGGGATTATATAGGGTAGTTTTAGAGGGATTACTAAGGGTGATCCTTCTATAAGAGCAGTATAGTCTATCGTAGGACCATAGTCCACTCGTCTACTTTTGTTGTTAGGCCTGCCTCGCACATCCCAGCCGGTGAGACTCGAAATCTTTGGCTAGGGCGCGTCTCAGGCCTAGAAATATCGTTATGAGGGTACCTTGCAGCGCGTGCTGAGTGAGCTGTGAAAGGCTGTGAAAGCATGCCGCGGCATATCCCTCAGGCTCTAAGTGCCCAAGCATCATAGTATGTTTGCCGAGCACCTGTACTACACTTACTACTACTCAGATCCCAAGTGCCTGATCCCTAAGCCCAAAACCCAAAACTATTGAGTACTTGGACCCTTAGTAAACCCTAAACCTTAGATTCTTGGGTATTTGGCCCCTTAGGCCGTCAGTACTGATCTCCAAGCATGAACTGTGAGGATGACGACTGCATAGTCCCTTCGTGTACTGGGTTGCTGTAAAGGAACCTAAATTAAGTAAGTTCATGTGTATATAGAATTTAGGGCTTAGGGTGTAGGGCACTATAATAAGGAAGCCTGTTAGTTAGTATATACCGAAATTATGGTGACTTAAACTAACTTCCTTGGCAGCAGCCCAGTATGGTCCTGTATCATTGCACCCCGGAGGGAGAGGGAGAGAGAGAGAGAGAGAGAATGAACAAGATGGTGCATAGTACAATCGTGCGGTTTGCTGTAAATCTGCGAGCTGTTTCAGTGGTGACGTTAAAGTTTCTCAGGAGCTTGTGGAAGATATTTGTCTTTCGTGTCAAGGAGATGAAGTTTGCTTTCTCTCCAGGCTTCTGAGACCAGCCACGGACGGCTTATAGGTTCGGCCGGCGCTTCGGACGGAGAAATGCCCTAAACTTGAAGCAAGCCAACAACTTTGCTGTAAGGACCTCTTTAATGGGTACATTGGTTCGGTGAAGCCTATACCCTCTGAAGAGACACTCACGGAACCCCTGCCTCTGGCTAGCAACGAATAAAGAAATGGACTCACATGTGCCCTAGTCTAACCTGCAAGTTTCCCCCTTATTAATAGCCTTTATAATACTCCCCGAAATAATTCTCTAGGTAATCCCCTTTAAGGAATTGGGACTATAGTTCATAGAGTAGTCCCTGCATGTTCCCTTTACAAGGTAGTAGTTGTCATTTTCCTTTCCATCCAGCCCACCTACAAACCTAGACACGAAGTTCCATCTTCTCCGTATACCCTAGCCCTAAATCCTGCATGTCCTTGTAACACCTCTAAAGGGACCTAAGGACCCAAAGCCTAAACCCTCCAAATCATCTAAGGACCTAAACCCTAAACCCCTAAACTCAGTGTCCGTTTTCTTGCCCAACTTCCCAGGCGCTGTTTACTTATCCTAAACCCTACCTAGAAAGCCTAGTTACCCATAATGATGGGCTACTTTAGCCCAAAGTAGTAGGAAATTAGGGGAAAGTTGCCTCTAATTATAAGTAATTGGCTTTCTACCCTAAACCCTAAACCCTAAACCCTAAACCCTAATCCCTAAACCCTAATCCCTAAACCGTAAACCCTAAACCCTAAACCCCCAACCCTAGGCGATGGGACCGAAGTCCGATGCTCTTCGGCAACTGGTGGCTGGCGGGCAATGAGGCGTTGCTGATGCCGCTGGAGGTCCCAAGGATTAGGGTGTTGGGATGCAGGTTTAGGCCTTAACCCTAAACCCTAAACTCCAAACCTTAAACCCCAACCTTTAAACCCTAAACCCCTAAACCCTAACCTCCAAACCCTAAACCCTACGCCTAAACCCTAAACCCTTATTGGTTTAGGGGTTTAGGGTAGGGCCTAGGGATGGAAATGATTCTGGTAGTAAAATTCGTAGTTAGGGTTTAGGGTTTAGGGTTTAGGGTTTAGGGTCGATAGTGATAGCAACTTCCAAAGCTATCATAGCAGAAATATGAAAAGTGTTACTTTTGATCCTGAAAAACCTGCAGGACCTTACTATACTATAATTGTAAATGCTAGCGCGCGCCCGCCTCGGCTGGCGGGGCTTCCCACTGTAGGAACATGTAATTATAGATATGCAGGTATTTAAGTTAGGTA
>CAJNIZ010004869.1:1515-16090 GCA_905231905.1 Symbiodinium pilosum | reverse complement strand
ACGCAGTTCCAGGCCGTCTAGCAGGGGCCTCCAAGGCGGTCCAGGCGCCTCCAGGGGCCTTCAAGGGGCCTCCAGGGGCCTCCAGGGGCCTCCAGGGGCCTCCAGAGGCCTTCAGGGGCCTCCAGGGGCCTCCAGACCCTCCGGGGGCCTTCGGGGGGCAGGGACCTTGAGGGGCCTCCAAAACCCCAAAAAACCCACAAACACCATTTTAAACGAAAAATGCGCCCGCCGCGTACCGCCAAAGCCTCGAACCTTGGGGGAGGCTGAAATTTCATGCGGGATGGTGGGTGGCCTAGTCTGCAAGGGAAAGTAGAGGGGGTTTTTAAAGGGATCTAAACGCCCTGAGGCTGGATGCCTCGGCGAACACCATAATTTCCAGGTTCAGGGTACTTAGGGTCATGCAGGATTTTGTAGCATCCACTGTAGTTATAAAAGCAGAGTACAGTCTAAAGGACTGTCAGGTTGGGAGTTCTACCAGGTAGTCCCGCATAGTCTCTGTATATCCCTTCAACCTTAAACCTCCATATAAGTGTACCCACCTGGCAACTCTCCACCCTAAATCCTCAAGGACTAAACCCAAACCCAATACTATACGCCCTACATAACCCACATATAAGCCCTAATATTCCCTATGTATTCCTTCGTGTCCATTTCATTATAACCCCTAAAGCCTAAAGCTCCCTTTTCACGAGTGTATCCACTTGAAAGTCCATTGTACTTATAACCTACTTAGTAACTGTAGTTATATCCTAAATATAGGTTCCATAACTACATTTTTTCCTAGATACAATTGGGTTACAACTACAGTTACTAAGTAGGTTATAAGTACAATGGACCTCCAAGCAGGCCTTGGGAGTTGGGTCTGTTTGGGGACATGAAGGAAGGGGTTGGGATTTCGGGTTTAAGGGTGTAGGGGTTTAGGATTTTAGGGGTTTCGGCTTTAGGGGTTCAAGGGTTTAAGGCTTCAGGGTGTGCAGGCTTAGGATTTTAGAGGTTTAGAGGTTCAGGGTTTAGGGCAGCATTAGGGTCTAGGGCTTAGCCAGCATCATGCGTGTCATGTAGCTGCAAGTCTTTGAACCATAGCTTCCAAAAGGTTAGGGTTATGGTTTGGGTTTGGGGTTTATGGATTCAGGGTCCACGGCTTAGCCAGCATCATGCGTGTCATGTAGCTGCAGCTTTTTCAACCATAACTCCCCAAGGGTTTAGGGTGGGTTATGGTTTGGGGTTTAGGGGTTGAGGGTCTAGGGCTTAGCCAGCATCGTGCGTGTCATGTAGCTGCAAGTCTTTGAACCATAACTCCCCAAGGGTTTAGGGTTATAGTTTGGCGTTTAGGCATTTAGGGTCTAGGGCTTAGCCAGCATCATGCGTGTCATGTAGCTGCAAGTCTTTGAATCATAGTTCCCCAAGGGTTTAGGGTGGGTTATGGTTTGGGGTTTAGGGGTTTAGGGTCCAGGGCTTAGCCAGCATCATGCGTGTCATGTTCCTGCAAGTCTACTACTCTTGACACTATCAGGATTGCTGTTGCTGTTATCTATTATATTGACCATTCCGCTCTCTGTTACGATTATGATTACAATTCTGGATGGAGAAAAAATCTCGCACGACACTAAGGATAGCCCCAAGAATGGTACTGTACGTACAGGATTTTAGGGATTCTAAGTGGTTTGAGATTGGCTCTATCCACCGTAGTCTTGGTACTGTTCCAAATACTATGACTGCACTTACTACATGCATTTGAAATGACCGAAATTCGGTCCCCACTATCAAGAAAATAAACACTAAACACTGTAAGAATGGCTGGTTTCTATTAGGCCTTCCTGCATTCTGAGCCTCGAGATCGCCATCTCCAGGCTTTCAATCTTCACCGTCACCGAAAAAGGCTTTAGCGTTTAGGGTTACACCCCTACACCCGTAAGACCCTCAACCCTAAACCCTAGACCCCTAAACCTTTTGTTAAACCCTAAACCCCAAACCCAAAATCTTGTACCCATAAGGGTTCGTAGAATCCCCCTAAAAGGCTATGGGCCCATACTTGAACCTTATAAGACGCCTGATTTCCAGGTCTTCCTGCAAGGCGCTTTGCTGTTAGACCAGATGACGCAGCACACCAGCAGACCCTCGTCAACATGAAATCCTACGCAGGGTTTAGAGGGTTTAGGGATTTTAGGGGAACAGTTTAGGATAGACACATGCCTATCGCTTCTGAAGGGGGAGGATGGGAGAAAATAGAGGTGCTGTACCGTGATAGGGCCTATTGGGTTTGATCTGCTACCTGGACTGGTGATGTCCTTCCTCTTTGGGGCTGGGTCCAAGAAATTCTCCAGAGGTATCTCCCAGTTGACTGTAGAGATCCAATATTCCAGTCCCCCCCAAACCCTAAAACCTAAATCTTAAACGAAAAACCCTAAACCTAAACTTCTGTACCTATGTGTGTTAAAAAGCCTCAATGAAACGTTCCTTTGCGGTTTTACCCTAAACCCTAAATCCTAAACCCTAAACCCTAAACCCTTGCCTGGCCAAGGAGGTGCTTTAGCGGTTTGGGGTTTAGGGTTTAGGGGCAGGCCCTTTTCCCTAAGGGTCCGAGTACCCAATAATTAGATCGCTTTAAAGGGGATCTATAGGGGTATATAGGGGTATATAGGGTTTAGGGTTTAGGGTCCAAGCACCCAATAATTAGGTACTTGGGTTTTGGGTAATATTAGTTCTAGTACAGGTTTGGGGCAAGTACATGATTATTGGGTACTTGGACCCATTAGGGTTTGGAGGCCCATTTGGGACACACTTTCGGTGGGTAAATGGAGGATGGAGGTCCCTAAACCCTAAACCCTAAACAGGGATTCTGGGAGCGTGGGGTGATACCAACTTCATAGAGTAATGTACTGTAAGAGGCCTTGCCGGCTTGAAGCTCTAGCCAGTGATAGACCCTAAACCCTACACCTTAAACCCCCCAAAACCCAAACCCTCAACCCAAAGCTCTGAAACCTAAACCTTCAACCTGAAGCCCCCATAAGGTATCGGCGTTAGGGTTTACAGTGTAAGGATTAGGGTTGGGGGCTTGGGGTTTAGGGTTTAGGGTTGAGGGCGGGAGGCCCTCATTTCAAGACTACTCGGAAGCAACAATTCTCACAATGCTCATGGACATCTAGAAGGGAGTTTGAATGGATGGTGGCCCCTTTTTCTACCCAATATATTCTAGCCCGAAGTTACGTGCCCCCAAAAGAGGAGGAAATCTGTGAACCAAGCAGCACCTCCAAGTGGGAGTTTTCATAAATAGCGGGTCCCAGTTCCAGGGAAATGTGGGCTTTAGTACCAGGATTTTGGTGTATTGGGGTAGCATACCCATTTCAAAAGTCCGAGTTTGAGGGTCCCTGAAATAAGGATGTTGATATATTGGGGCCACAAAAAGGGCCCTAAACTCTAAACCCTGACCCAATCGAGCAAAGGGTTTAGGGGGGATATGGGGCCCAAAGGGAATGAAGGTATTATTACAGGGGTTAGCATGAGGATGAACATGCCGTGGTTATCATTGGTAAAGGAAATTTTCGTTACGCCAACTCTCACCATAAAGTCCCTATGAGAAGTCATGCCATAGTCGGTCACAAGGTTGGAGTAACCCAAATCCCCTCGTCCTTAAGGAGGTTGCAATGTCTCTAGCATTTACAGGGTATGGAATTCTGGACGAATGGAAAAAGCATGTGTTTATGTTTGCGCTCTGCATATCTACCAATACCTCGTGGCTGTTCTTTTGCTTGCTGCCGCGCTTACGTGAATTTTTCCTGGCATTGCATGAGCCCTAAACCCTAAACCCTAAACCGCCTCAAATGTCAAGGGTCCACGTTTCAGGGTGAGTCAAAATCTAGGGTCAAAGCTGGGAATGCCAATGTCTCCGTACTAAAGCTGGATCGTAATAGCGGCTATAGGGGGATACCGGTGATTATCTAAGGGCCCTCTTATGTTTTCCTTCTACCACCCAAAACCTTAAACCCTATATTCCTACTATACCACCAGTACAGGGTGCAGGTTCATTTAGGTTAGATCTCTGATCCAAAGGTCCCGTGCAGGATGGCGCAACACACAAGGCCCGGATGGAGGCTCCCTGAGGGCCTGCTGGGGGGGGGAGGTGATGAGCAGCAAGAGCTACCCTAAACCCTTACTGTAGACCCGTGATTAATAAGCCCCCTCCCCTTAATAGGGAGTATGGCAGGGATCCTAGTATTAAAGCCCTTAAAAGGAGGGGGTTCATTAATCACGGGTTTACATTAACCCTCCACCCCAAGCTCTAAACCCTGAATCTTGAACCACGTAGGGATATCACGAGGACGACGACAGTATCTCATAAGCTTCAGGGTTCAATGCAATGACAGGAGGGCATGGGAGTTGGGTCAGATGGGCATGTAGTTGGATGGAGGGGGCAATAATTACATGCCGGGTTTAGGGTTTGAGTTAGATTTTTGACCCAATTCCAGAATTGCAAAACACGTAAAAGATATTGAGCGACCTATACTAGTGTTGCAAAGAAGCGTTGCCATATTAGAACGGAGCCAGCAGTCAGCTACCTCCTGCCCTTTATCGTTTTCATGTAGATCACCTCACATCTCATATCATGTTGCTCCACTCAATCGTGGATTGAGTAGTATTTTATTTGGGGATTAGGTACCCAATATAGAGTAAGATTCTATCCTCCTTTTTGGGGTATAGTATTGCATATAAGGGATATAATCTTACTGGGTTTAACCGCCAAAAAACAATACTCACATGAGCCACCAAAAAACACTACCCAATTATGCTTGCCCCTGTGAAGAGCTTGTCTGCCATTGTGCTTGTTGAGAACACTGGTAAGGTTTAGGTTTTAGGGTTTAGGGGTTTAGGGTTTAGGGTTCCAGGTACTGGTGAAGAACACAAGCTGTAAGGCAGCAGGAGCTTACACAATTTTCATGTGGCCATGTTTCAGAACAAAGGCAATCTTTAATTATGTGGGAGTTTCCCAAGAATAGGGCACATTTTAGGGGGCGCCTATAAAAAAGGACTAGAGCATTTGTGGGTCTATAGTGGGGTTCCCCTGTTTATGGGAACTATCATGTAAACGCGAGAGAGAGACATCCTCACACATTCCGAGATCGTTACATGTGCTAGCTGAGCGATGGCCGGACCATGTTGCGACGATGTCGTGGCAGGCTTCATCAAGCTTCATGACCTGGAAGGGCTGCAACAATTTACGCCAAGCAACTATGACTGGACCCGAGACGTCGGGGAATTCGATCTGCCTCCGCTGGTGTTGCTGATTTGTGAAGATGTTAGCAAACCCACTACGTTCTTGAAGTGTGCGGAATGGATGATACAGTCTGGTGCGGACCCACAGCAAAAGGCAAAACCTCGGATCTGTTATAGTTGGTGGAAGAATGACAACAAGGATGCCACCAAAGTCTCAATCGAGCTAGCTGGGCGGTCTGCGATCTCACTAGCCTTCGAGCGCATACGTGTTTTTAAAGAGGGCAAAGGAGGTGCAAATTGGTCAGTTGATATCAAGCGCATGCAAGACTTCGTCGCGATGGCCGCGCGTCACCAGGTCCCAATTTCACACTGTGCACTTGATTTGAATTTTAACTAGCAAGTCCCAATCCTGACTCAGGTAGGGCTGCTTGGAAAGACCAGAAGATGGCCGTGCATCATCGCGTCATTGATCGGTGGGAGTCCTTCCGAAATATGACTTCCACGCACAACGTGATTTTCGAAACTGCGGATGGCGAGGTATCAGCTCATGAACAGATGCTGGCAGTTGCATCTCCTGTGCTGAAGGCAATGCTGGAGTCATGCATGAAGGAAGCTGGGTTGCTGTAAAGGAACTTAAACTAAGTTACCATGGTAATTATTAGGGTTTCCCCAATATAGTAATACAAACTAAGTTCTTTAAATCCCTATGCTCCCTCAGTTGCCATGTCAATTTCCAGACTCTTTTCCATTAGATTCTCCCTTGTAGGGGGATAATATAGCCCTAAACCCTAAACTCTAAACCCTTTAACCCTAAAGCTTAAGCTCCTTAACAGCAACCCAGGAAGGTTCAAGCAAGCACATTCAAATCAAGGATTCCTCTGGATCTGGCATCTCGCTCTTCCTGGCTACTGGGGTCTACCTGATTAGAAAACACATGAGTTTTAGGATTAGGGTTTAGGGAACCCAATATAGTAAGTGTAGGGCCCTATAATGGAGAATCAAATGGAAAAGAAAATGGAAAATGAAATGGAAACTGGGGTTATATAGGGGATTATAGGGAGAGTAGTATTTTATTTGCGGAACCTATGGTACCTAATATAGAGTAAGATTCTATCCTCCTTTTGGGGTATAGTATTTTATATGAGGATTTAATCTTACTAGGTTTAACCACTCTAAACTCCTTAAAGGGAGGTTGTATAGGGGACTATATGGGCGGTTTAGGGTTCAAGGTTTATGGTTTAGGGTCTCAACTCCTTTAAGGGGGGGTTATATACAGGATTTTATAGAGGATTATTATAGGGGTTA
Source organism: Symbiodinium pilosum (assembly GCA_905231905.1). Taxonomy (NCBI): domain Eukaryota; class Dinophyceae; order Suessiales; family Symbiodiniaceae; genus Symbiodinium; species Symbiodinium pilosum. The sequence goes on along the minus strand of CAJNIZ010004869.1, from coordinate 9,574 downwards.
TTAATGGGGGGATACTAGGAGCATAGTTCGCATGTGTTTGAAGTGCTCTAGGCGTAACGACCATGTTGTTTGTTTATTTGTTCGTGCCGGGACCTTAGGATGCACTTTACACCGGATCCACCTGTGTCGAGCCTCACTACAAGTCCATGCTGGTCGCGTTGGATTTGGCCCACCGATGGCAAGTGGGCGACATCGTCGATATGAGTCTCTGACTTAAAGATCATGAAGTTTGCACCCCTTCCTGCTGTACTACAGCCTCTCAAATTTGGCCCGAACAGGGGGGAGGTGTCGTATGGGTCTCAATCATCAACAATCCTGTTTGAGAATGTTCTAAAGATCCTACAGGGTGCAAGTGGGTGGTTGTCGAAATTATGGTCCCTTTTTGGGTCCCTAGTATAGTACGGCACCTAATATTTAGGGTACCCAAAAAGGGACCATGATTCTGACAACCACCCAAGTAGAGTTAGGATCCTTAGGGATGCCATGACTTGGAGGCTTCAGGGTTTAGGGTTTAGAGTTTAGGGTTTGGGGTTTAGGGCTTTAGGGTTTAGGGTTTAGGGCTTTATGGCTTTAGGGCTTCTCAGAAGATCAAATATCCATCTAATTTGTTGATGGGGACTGTCTACCGGTATTCCCATGTTGAGAAACTCCTACCTGAGGGTGCTTAGACACCCAGGGCTGGTTTTTGCCGGCAGTACAATTTATGTCAGTGTTTCGATTCAGGGCGAAGGGTTTCGGGTGTAGAGTTCGGGTACTGCCACCACTCTGTACCTGTCGGATACTATTAACAATATAGTTATATACAGCTCTTAATATATGACCCCTACAATAGACTGTCACTGGGTCAGGGCAGTGCCCAATCTAGACTTTACAATCAAGGTTCTCCGGATTCCTGCCGAACATGATCACGGTTGACAGCTCTGTCGAAATTGCCGAAGCTGCCGCACTCAAAGGCTTAGAGCAACTTCAGCGTTCATGCGTGAGCTTTGGGAGCACCAATGAGCACATCCAGTCCCAGCTGCTAGACCATTTATGGATACTACGGTAATACTACAGTATATCAGGATCCTAAGGGTCTCCGTTAGGAACAGTCCTGTTTGGGATGTTGCTATATAAGCCAGCGAGGAAAGTAAATCACATGTCAAATGTATGCCCAATGGTAGCATGCAAAAATGGGGGGACTCCAGAGGAGACCCAGATGAGTCCCCTAAACGTTACTTTCTTTTTTTGGGAGACCCCTAAAACCTAAACCCGAATCCTTGCCCTACTTCCGGGAACCCCCAAAACCCAAAACCCTACCGTACTTTTGGGAGACCCCTAAACCCAAAACCTGCTCTTGGGAAACCTCTGAACTCTAAACCTAAACCCCCAACTCTACTTTCCTTCTAGGAACCACCCCGACCCTAAACCCCTAAACCCTAAACCTTGTTCTGGGAAACCCCTAAACCCTAAACCCTAAACCTACTTTGAGAAGCCCCAAATCAGTTCCAGGCTAAAGGATGGCAACCTGCCCAAGGCCGTTCTGGAGCTGCTGGGGGCTTCACAGATGCTTGCTCTGGGAGGGTAGGGTTTTAGGGTTTAGGGGTTTATGGGGTTTATGAAGTTTGTAGTGTTTCAGGGTTCAGGGGTTTAGGGTTTAGGGTTTATGGGTTTATAGGGGTTAGGGTTTAGGGTTTAGAGGGGTTATAGGGTTTAGGGTATCTACTTGGAGGTCCATTGTACTTATTGCCTACTTAGCAACTGTAGTTACAGCCTACATATAAGTCCCATAACTACAGTTAACCTAGATACAGTTGGGTTATAACTACAGATACTAAGTAGGCTATAAGTACAATGGACCTCCAAGTAGGGTTTAGGGTTTAAGGTTTAGGTTCTACTTGGAGGTCCATTGTACTTATAACCTACGTAGTAGCTGTAGTTTTAACCTACATACAAGTCCCATAACTACAGGTACCCTAGATACGATTGGGTTATAACTAAAGTTACTAAGTAGGTTATAAGTACAAGGGACCTCCAAGTATGGTTTAGGGTTTACACTTTAGGGTTAAGGGTACAGGGCTTGGGATTTAGGGTTTAAGGTTTAGGGTCTACTTGGAGGTTCATTGTACTTATTGCCTTCTTAGTAATTGTAGTTATAACCTACATATAAGTCCCATAACTACAGTCAACCTAGATACAATGGGTTATAACTACAGTTACTAAGTAGGCTATAGATACAAGGGACCTCCAAGTAGGGTTTAGGGTTTAAACTTTAGGTTTAGACTTTAGGGTTTAGGGTTCAGGGTTTAAGGTTAAGGGTCTGGGGTTCAGGATTTGGGATTTAAGGTTTGGGGTTTAGGGTTTTTGGTGGGTCCCAGTCGATAAGGGGTATCTATTTTTTGTTTTCATTGTAGTATAACCAGCATTTCTTGTTCTAGGTCTAGTGGTATTACGGTGCACCTCAGCGAGAGTTTCCCTAAGGGCCCCAGGGTTTTAGGGTTTAGGGTGTTAGTAAGAGTCTTGGTGCTACCTAGAGTAACAAATGTCCGCTGAAAACAGTGTTGTACCTAATCTTTTGGTAGCTTTACCTTTGATAGGGGTTGAGGTTGACTCTAGGTAGGGCTTAGAGATAAAGTTTAAGGAGGGGCAATCTTGAGCTTCTTCTTCTCAGAACTGAGACAATTAGGTGGGTAGTTTTCATGTGGGTACCCTTAGAAAAGGCCTATGTAGACCTCATATAGCCCGATTATCCTTATACGAGCCTTACCCCACCTCGCAACTACCCACCTGACGATGTCCTTGAGACAAGTCAGGAATGCGGAAGATGAGCCGAACAGGAAGAAGAAACGAATCTCCTTCTGACAGTGCATCATGAAAGCCACGGCAGTAAGGTTCAGAGGGTTTGGGATTGGATAACCGGCTTAGGTATGTAGGGATGAAAGGGTTAGAGTGCTGGCCTCTAATGTCCAGAGCTCAGCGATCTGGTTTCAGCCAGTTTTCTCAGCCCCGAGAGGTGCAGCAGGTCTCACAACAAATCAGCTTCCGCCCGCAAAGAGGAAGAGCCGTCGATGACAGCGGTTCCCCAGAGGTACACAATTCACATACTTGGGCCCAGAATTTGAGTGTATGCTTTAGGACCGCAGCGCTACAGTTGTTCAAGCACTTGGGGCACGAGCGCAATTCCGTGTCCGTTTGTCAGTTTTGCGCACGTTGGAAGTTCGCGTAAACCCTAAACTGGGCTTGCTCGGGAGATTATGTGCGTGGACCCATTCGCACGGCTTAGCTTTGCTTAAGTGTGGCCCTTCTTCCGAGCCAGTTGTTTGTTTGTTTTTTTTTTCTTCGGGGTTCAAGATTTACCGACATACTGTTAAGACATGTACTCGAGGGTGAGTGTACCTACACTGTCCCAAATTGCCTCCTAAACCCTAATCCTAAACCTTTTGTGAGTAGTGCCGAAAAACCTATTTGGCATGATGCGGTTACGACACGTACCTAGACTAACCTAGACCCTAAATTGAAAGCTAGAGATACCAAAGTATGAGGTACAAAGCCCATTGATTGCTTAAGGTTTGTCTTCTTCGCGTCGGGGTCCTGCCTTGGAATGGTAGCTACCAATCAATCTTGTTTTCCAGCACAGTTGCAAGACCTACTGTCATCATGACTGTCTTATTATTGCGTGGAAGGAATGGTGAAATCAGTGACCATGCTATTGGCAGAGCCACGGAAAGAATTTTGGTCTTACGAACATTTGAAGTCATGACTCCGGACGCCACAAGATAGCGAGCTCCTACAAGCCCAAGTACCTGTAGAGATTGCAACAGCCCTTATCGAACAACCTGTCAATCAAAGGCGGAACTGCTGAATCCCTTACCTATTCCCGCATCCCTCACTCCTCATCGAAGCTATAGGAATGTTCTCAAGTCATAGCGAACCCTAAGCGGCCAAGTACCCAAAGAATGAGATGTAGTTATCGAGAACGATTCAGATTACAGTATTTGAGACCTAAAACCCCTGTATTTGGGTACTTGCAGCCTTAGGGGAAGCTTACGCCACTTTATGGATAGTTTGTTTCTGACTGTGCTTTTATCATCTTGTGCGTAGTAGACAGTCTGTCCTTGTGTTTCTGCCAGGGGGATTAGGGGTCTAGGGTGGGGGGGGAGTTATCCAAGATCAGCGGAGCCGCCTCCTGTGCAAGCCCTAAACCCGAAACCCTAAACTGAATTCAAGCTCCTAACCCTAAACCCTAGACCATTCTTTGCACTCGTTGTTGTACTGTTGCTTGGGCTTCCCAAGACGGAATCCCCTCGAAATTCCTAAGGCCTGGATGTTCATGGAGATCGTGTAATATGATTCTGGACCATCAACTCTGTATAACCCATATGAGCCCGCAAGAATGAGAATGCAACATCCAAGTGCTCCTGTGTAGTTCCTCTTGAGCATGATCTAGGGGTTAAAGCTTAGGGTTTAGGATTACCGTCATATGGGGACGTATAGGGATCACAATGCATCACCCATAAATCCAGCTGCACAGGAGTTTCCGGGTAGCCCTTAACCTATTTCAAACACAAGAGACTCCATATTTCAATGGGATCCCCTCATATTGCTAGGGCCTAAGGTACCCGAATTTTTTTGACACCCCCAGGTCATTATGTGCAGTACTTCAGGGAGATCAAGCTCCTTCATTTAGGGTTTGGGGTTTGAGGTAGTTGGTTATACCTGAAACAATATTTGGGATCCTACCTTGAGGGACCCTGGAGGTAGGTGATGCAGTATACGCCCTGAATGACGATACCATACCGTGCCCACTGCAGACCCTTTAGAAGTAGGTTATCTAACCCCCTCAATAACTCCTGGATCCACAAAGCAGTCCCATTTTGTATATGGTAGCCAGTATAGACCCCAAATCCAATAATCCTTGTTATGGGGACCTACAAAATATTTCCCCTTAAACCCCCATGTATTCCTCAGTTTAAGTGTATCGGGCTCTCTCGGAAAGCTAAACCCTAGACCACGCTGTTTGGGGTTTAGGGCTTAGGGTCCAGAACCCCAAATGAGCCATAGTCTAAACTCCTTAAAAGGGGGTTATATGGGGGATTATATAGGGGACTACTATGGGGATTATTAAGGGGGATACCAGGAGTTTAGACCGAACCCCAAATCACAAATGGCAAGCCCTGTGCCTCCATGAAGGCGTATGAAGCTAAACAGGGTTTAGGGTTTAGGGTTTAGGTTAACCGTAAACTCTAAACCCTACACCCTAAACTCCAATTCCTAAACCTTAACCTCTAAACCCTAAACTCTAAACCCTTACGCCCTGAACTCGAAACCCTACTTGGAGGTCCATTGTACTTATAACCTACTTAGTAACTGTAGTTACAACCCAATTATATTTAGGGTAACTGTACTTATGGGGCTTATATTTAGGTTATAGCTACAGTTACTAAGTAGGGTATAACTACAATGGACCTCCAAGTAGATCCCAAACCCTTTTTGTGTACCCTAAAAATTAGGGGCCGTATTCTAATAGGGAACCAAAAAGGGGACCATAATTTTGACAACCACCCTACATCCCAAACCCACCAGTCACCAGGCGACCTTTGCAGAGCTACGCCGCTACGGCGCACCCGTAGGCTTCGGCAGCTTGGCATCGTCCGGGGTCTAACCCTAGGGATCCAAATAGCCCAATGTAGATAAGATTTACAGGCTTTGGGGCCCAATGTAGGCATTATTTGTATACTTGGAGCCTTAGGGTAAGAAAGTAAACTTACTGGTTTAAGGTTTGAAGTTTAAGTTTTCGGGTTTAGGTCTGGGAGTCAGGTTTTAGGATTTAGGGTTTGGGGGGCGGTCGAAAAGAAATGAACATCGAAGCTACCATAGGGCTTAGTTTTCAGGGTTGGTCGGAAAGGAAACGGAAAATCGAATGGAAGCAAGTTTCGGGTGCAGAGTTTAGGCTGTTGAGGCTTAAGGAACAGAAGGAAGATGGAAGCTATCAGAGGGTGTGGAGTTTGAGGTTTTTGGTAGGGAATGGAAAAGGAAATGGAAGACGATGGGGTTAAGTGTTCAGGGTTGTTTGCAGGAAACGGAAAAGACAGAGGGCTTAGGTTCGTTAGGGCTTACGGACTGGTAAAGAAAATGGAAGCTGCTATAGGGCATTATAGGGCTTAGTGTTTAGGGTTGTCAGTAGGAAAGGGACAATAAGTTGAAGCTACTATAGGGCTTAGGGTTCAGGGCGTCTTCAAAAAATCAAAAAGAAATTAGTACGTTGTTCAAGATTGTTTAGGTGCTACTATCCAGCTTTCCCTCTAGCTTTCCCAAAGCTTAGATCCTCAGGCGCCGTGCTGCTGTACAAAGGCCGCTTTTTCCCCATCTGGGTTCCTTGCCTGCAGTCTGACCCCTGAGGGTAAATGAGCTGGGAGTCTACACTCATTAAAGGGGTGGTTATTTAGGGTTTAGGGTTTAGGGCTTATGTTTTAGGGTCTAGGGTAAATGAAACAAAAAAAACTAAATCGTAAACCCTAAACACGTACAAGGACAGAGATCCTGGAGCCGTGAAGGAGTTCCCCCACAAAGCCTGCATGCATGGGGTTTTCCTTAGGTGGACCCCCCACCCGGTAATTGTGACTATAAGGGATAATGGTGAACATATTTGGGTCCTGTGATATTGATATTATACCACTATTGAGGGTGGGGGTGTGTCCGCATAAGCTTTCCGTAAAATCATTACAATATGGGTCCCGAAAGTGGGGTTTCTACTTTAATGTAGGTCCGTGCATTTCCGCATCTTGGGAACAGCAAGTTAAGCTAAGTCCCACATGCTTGAACCTTGTCAAAACATGCTATGGCGCCCTTTTTGCAGGGTAGTGGGACGATTACTTTACCTGGTCTGGGCTCGTTCTACACATGAGCCCCTTAAACTTGGAGCGCTAGTTGAAAGCTGATTAAGATTGCCATGGAGGTACTGTTGAGATTAAAAATCCTGCATGACCCTAGTAATTGTAGTATAATTCCGAAGGTATAAGGTACTTATAAGTCATGCAGGATTTTCATTATCCACCGTATGGTAAGACTTTCCCTGTAAGTGGGCGGATTTTGTTGTTGGGGGAGGCGTAATTGCAGTGCTTTCAAAATCAGCCACCAGCCGCAGCACGAATTGAACTTGAATGACATGTGGGTGGAATTCTGAGCAAGGCATGGCAAAGAATGGAAGCATAAACACGGTTCAGGATATAGTCCCCCTTAAGTAGACAGATCATGGGGTATATGGGGATCTTATTATAGTATACCCAAAGCCATATTCTATCTACTTAAGGGGGACTATACCCTAAACTCAGACCCTAAACCCTAAGCCCTAAACCCCAATCCCTAACCCTCAACCCTAAACCCTAAACCCTATCTACTTAAGGGGGACTATACTATCCCCCTTAAGTAGGATTATAAGCCCCGGGGAAGTTCTGTTCAGTTCAAAACCATGCTCTGTCTTATCGCGTGAGACTTTACTTCGCCTGTCAAGCAAGCACTTCTGTGAATTCTGAGACCACTAAGTAGGTTATAAGTACAAGGGACCTCCAAGTAGGGTTTAGGGTTTAAACTTTAGGGTTTAGGGTTCAGGGTTTGGGATTTAGGGTTTAAGGTTTAGGGTCTACTTGGAGGTCCAATGTACTTATAACCTACTGAGGAACTGTAGTTATAACCTACATACAAGTCCCATAGCTACAGCTACCCTAGATACAATTGCGTTATAACTACAGTTCCTAAGTAGGTTGTAAATACAATGGACCTCCCAGTAGATACCCTAAACCCTATAAACCCGATAAACCCTAAACCCTATAAACCCTAAACCCTAAACATTGTAAACCCCAAACCCTAAACCCCAAACCCTACACCCTAAGCCCCTAAACCCTAAACCCTCCAAGCACCCATCATGCAGGCCCCCGCAGTCTAGACTCCTAGTACCCCCCTTGAGACCCCCTATGAGAATCCCCTATATAAGCCTAAACCCTAAACCCTAAGCCCCTCTTTCATATAGTAATCCAAATGTTAATGGCCTAGCGGGCGAAGGTCATATATTTAGCGGGCAAGG
>CAJNIZ010004868.1:0-20583 GCA_905231905.1 Symbiodinium pilosum | reverse complement strand
CCCCCCCCCCCCCCCCCCACCCACCAGAAAAAAAAAGAGGTTGATGCCATGGGCCCCAAGTATGGGCCAAGAAGCCTGGGATCCTGATATACTTATATACTTACTGTATACCCGATATGTACCCTTTAAGGGCCTAAGGGCCCATATCAGGGGCCCATACTTGAAACCGTAGAAAAAAGCAGTCTTGCGGGGATGTTAGTGGGAAAGGGATCATGGAGGCCCGAACCTTACCAGTACCCTCCTGGTACCCTTCAATAGGGGTATATGGTCCTTCATGTGGGGTCATGTGGGGTCTTTAGAGTTTAGTAGGTAGAAGGACTGTCTAGCTAGATGACAGATTGAAGTAGTGTCCTTGAAGCGCGACGTGCCTACGTAGCCCTAATGCAGCCTTGCTTGAGTAGTATTTTATTTGGGGATACCGTGGTACCCAATATAGAGTAAGATTGTGTCCTCCTTTTGGGTATAGTATTTTATATAAGGAATATTATCTTACTAGGTTCAACCACCCAAACAAGCACTACTCGCTTGAATCTTGCAAATCCTTCCCGTACCATCGCCTCTGCGCACTGGCCGGACTTCCCATCCTCGTGGAAGTGGGAAAGTAGCTTACAAGGGCTGAGCCCGAAAGCATAAACCTGCTTGTGTGTGTGTGTGTGTTCTTAACCAAGTCCTAAGAAACAATCAGTACATGTGTGGTGAGAATGGTTTACTATGGTTTCGCGAGGGCGGAGCAACCTGAACGTGCCATATCTCAGGAATTTCAGTACTGTACGCGCCCAAACCCAAGCCCTAAACCCTAAACCTTAAACCGCGTTCATCAAAAGTTTGTTTGCTGCAGGCTACTGTCTAGCGGGCGTGGGCCTTGTGCCTGTTCCTTCCCGCTTGGCGACGACCCCAGAGATGGGTCCGGTGATGGGGGCGGAGATGTGGGGAGTTCCCCAAAATCCTTTATAATAGATAGAATATTAAGGTTATATTGAGGATATATAGGGATAATGCAAAAGAAAATGGAAACTACTATCTAGGGTTTAGGGTCTAGGGTATAGTCCCCCTTAACTAGATAGAATATGGCTTTGGGTATATTACAAAAAGATCCGCATATGCCCCATATTCTATCTACTTAATGGGACTAGAAATCCCAAACCCAGAGCTTGGTAATTGTAGAAACCCCAAACCCCATCGTAATAGAAACCGGCGGCTTTGCGAACCCTAAACCCTAAACCCTAAACCGCGTGAAGCCCGAAAGCCTTGACCCTTAGGCGCCCAGAGGCCTTTGGGCCTCCTTTACGGAGTCGCCTGAGGAGGCTCGAAGGGTTTGGAGGGTTTAGGGTTTAAGGGTTTCAGGTTGAGGGTTTAGGGTTTAGGGTTTAAGGGTTTAAGGTTTAGGGTTTAGGGGTTTAGGGTTTAGGGTTTAAGGGTTTAAGGGTTTAAGGTTTAGGGTTTAGGGACTAAGTGGTTGAGGTTGAAGTTGTCTAAGGGTTTAAGGAGTACGTTTTGGGATGTAACGAGCCGAGGGTTTGGGGTTCAAGGGCTTAGAGATTAGAATCGCAGTCCTTTGTTGTATCCGGCTGCAGACCCTCGACCGCACTTTCCTGGAAACAGATGATAGCCCCTAAGAGGGTTCAGAATGCAAGGCCCAACACCCCAAACCCTGAATCTCAGACTCCGACAGTAAACTGTAACCCCTAAACCCTACACCCTAAACGTTAGACCGTAGACTTCAAACCCTTAACTCGCAAACTCTAAACCCTATAAACCCCAAACCGCAAGCCCTAAGCCCTAAACCCTAAACTTTAAATCCTAAACCTTAAGCCCTACGTAAGCCCTAAACCCTAAACTTTAAGATCCTAAACCTTAAGCCCTAAACCCTAAGAAGCTGGTATCGTCAGGAGGGCCGACAGGAACCAGCCTGGCCGGACATTCTGCCCAAGTACTTGAAAAAGAAGGCGGGTTTGTGGTTTAGGAATTCAGGGTTTAGGGATTTAGGGTTTTAAGGATTTAGGGATTTAGGGCTTAGGGATTTAGGGATTTAGGGTTCAGTGATTTAGGGTTTAGGGATTTAAGAATTTCAGTTTGTTAGGGTCGAGGGCAATGTAAGGGCATGTAAGGGCTAAGTAGGGCTTCGAGCAAGTTACTGTTCAGAGCTTAGGGTACGCGGGTTCAGGGTATTAGGTTTCAGGGTTTAGAGACTCCCCCGCCAAACTAAGCTAAAAGTGGCCCTGCATCGACTACTGTCCTCTCGAAATGGGCTATATGGGCTTCCACGTTAGTTCAGGGTAAGTTTTGTTGAGAGTTCAATTTTACGGGTTTACCCTTCGCTGAGGCCGTTTAGGGATCTCCCTCGCTTTCTAGAATAGAGTCTCTCTATGTGGAATCTAGGATCTTTTGGGGATTTCAAGAAAGCAGCTCTTTTTTGAGGGGGTTCCTGCAAAGAGGATCCTACCTACACTTCAGGAGGGGCACCTTGATTTTGATGAACTTCTTGATGAAAGCCAGCCAGAGCCTTCCATGGGGAATCTCAAGTTTATGGGTGCTCTTCTGAGTTCTTTTGTAAGAAAAACCGAACAACATCTGGAATGCGTTTTGAAGCGATGCTTCTGAAGGAAGCACCAGCTGTCATGTAGGGCCCTTGGGAGAAGCTTTGGGCAACGAGGCGGACATGCCAAACACGTTCTCACGTTACCAGTTTCTTATAGCGGCATGGTGCTTCTGTAGGGTAGTTCAACTTCACGTTAGCAAGCCCAGCACTCAAGCACTGATCGCGCGTGGCCTAGGGATCAGTGTGTTGCATGCCTTCTACATGCAAAATTTCAGGCCTAGTGCACGCTAATCAATATCTAAGGTTCATATGTCTTCGTTTGTTGGGTTCCAAAGTTCGGGGTTGAGGCTTTTTGCTATTGTGTGCTGAGGTTTTAGGCCTTTTGGTTGGCGGGGCCAAAGTCTAGGTTTCGGGGAAGAGTGGAGTTGGCATTGGAAGTGAGCCGTCGCGGCATTGTTGAGCTTCTCAACGTCTTTCGTCTGTCAAGGTCGTTGCTTGTTTCATATCTTTCAAACGTTGGCCTGTGTAAACGGGTGTGGTGTAAGGTCTGTGCAGGGTTTTGTTTGGGCTTGTCCCAGCCATATCTGCTGCATAGGATCTTCCCGAATCTGCTTCCCCCCCTCCTCATCCCCATCCCCATCCCCAAAGTAACAGGGAGCCTGTTTGTTCTGCTAGAGCACGGTCACATGCGCATGCAAATATCAAAGATTTCTTTGGGTACCCTCATTTCGAGAAGCCCCCATGCCAATCCCTAAGCCGAAGATCCCGAACCTCCATCCCATTAAACATTGAACCTGGCAAGCGACCTGCCGCCTGCCGCCAGATGCTAAGGCATGAGTTCTGTACCCTTCGAACCCTACAAGCCATAGACCTCATTCTCTATAATCGGCTGCTACCTGCTCAGTTGAAGAAAGACGACCAGTTGGACGTAGATGCAGCCCTGAGGAGTCCCAGCTGAGTCACTTGCAAGTTGTAGTGAAGGGGGCTGGCAGCTACAGTTTGGAACCTACAATCTACCAATATTACTGTTGATGGATGAAATCTTGCACCACCCAAAGTTTTTAAAGTCCCAGGAATTTCAGTAGTTTAGGGCCCTTAGGTGGTGCAAGATTTCATCCATCAACAGAATTACTGAAGACTTAGGACTTAGAACAGTTGGCTATCTTAACCCTGAACACTCAAACCCCAAACCCTTGAGCCCCAGAACCCTGACCCAATGCTCATGCCTTGAGGTCTTTTTTGGGCATGCTTGGGGGACAGAAATAGAGAGCAGAGGTAAGACACCAGGGCCGTTGTTCGGCTGGGACTTCCGCAAATTTCCGCCGGATTTAGGACATTGGAGGCGAGGCAGCTTCTGAGATTCCAGTCTTCTGTGAACATCCCAATATAATATAGTAGGTTCCATTTTATTTTCCAGTATTCCTATATAACCCATATAACCCCAATATAATATAGTAGTTTCCATTTTATGTTCCATTATCCCTATATAACCCATATAACCCCAATATAATATAGTAGTTTCCATTTAATTTTCCATTATCCCCATATAACCCATATAACCCCAATATAATATAGTAGTTTCCATTTCATTTTTCATTATCCCTCTTCAGCACGCGTAGGTTTCATTTGCTGGCAACACACGTGCTGCTCAGCGCGGGGTAGGTGTCTGTTATTGAGGGTAAGGGATTTTTTTGCACAACCACAGCTGCACTTCTCCAGTGTCTCGGTGTATGTGGACAGGAGCCCAAGCAGAACGCCCATCACCCATATCTGCTGCACGGCCCAAGCCATCGTAAGTACCTTAGAAGGCTTCCAAGAAAAAAGCGCCAGACCCAAAGACTTGTCCTGCGCCAAAATGGACTTATCCAAGCCATCCCCTGTATAATCTTGGAAGTTCTTTTGCTCCCCAACCCCAAGCCCTAAACCCCTCATATCCCTGCAGCCCGAAACCCTAAAACCCCCTCAGCTGAGAAGCCCCGAGCCCAGGAAAGTTGCAGCTACCCGCGCGGCCGGGCGTTCGAAGGCCGCCAACTGCACTGAACTATCTTGGGGATTCCCAGAAAAAGGGGGCCCAATCTAGGCTCCGATATATTACACCAGTAGGTCTAAGTCATAAAGCGGGGATGGGTTGATGGGGGAGGATGGATATGAGCTATTAATCTAAACTTCTAGTATCCCCCTAAATAACCCCTAGAATACTCCCCGATATACTCCCCTATATAAGCCCCTCCGATATATTACAATCTGCATTATCGGGGCTCCTAAGGGTCTCTAAATTTTGGCGAAATGCCCAAGCTACAGAACAGCTTATAGTTCCTTATAAAACTCCTGAAGCAGTGCAACTGGAGTGTAGGGGTTTCTGAGTTTCTGGGTTCCGGGTTTTGGGCTTTAGGCTTAACTTTGAAGCTCAAACCCTAAACACTCAACCCTCACACCCTAAAGAATGATGATTTAAATCCCTATTTTACTCCCTTACTCCCTACTAAGAACCAGTAAGAAAACCCAAAGGAAAGAGGATTGAAGGCTCTGCCGCAGGTGACCTGAGGTCGCCTTGACATCCCCCTTAAAAAGGAGCCCATTAGGATGACATGAGCTATAGTCTGAACTCCTTAAACGGGGTTATGTAGGGGATCCTGCAGGGTTTGGGGTTTAGGGTCTAAACTCCCTGGAGGGGGTTGTATAGGGGATCAGACAGGTTTTCGGGTTTAGGGTTCGGGGGCTAAACTCCCTGGAAGGTTATATAGGGGATCATACAGGGTTTAGGGTTTAGGGTCTAAATTCCTGAAAGGGCGTTATATACGGGATCATAGGGGAGCATTGTAGGGCTTACTAAGGGGGATGCTAGGAGTTCAGACTATAGCTCGCATGGGTATTTCAAAATGATCCCTAGAAAATCCCACACAAGGCCATGCATGGTCCCCTTGTGATCCCTATATTATGAGGGTTTCTCAAAAAGGGGGTACCCTGACAACCCTGGATATTATCCAGGGTTCCCAGGGTACCCCCTTTTTGAGAAACCTCCATATCCGTTGTTGCATGCTCCCCTAACAATGTTATTTGTACTTACAAGGTTTACAGGGGCATGACCTGACCGCATGACATGCATTTGAAATGTAGCTTCCATTTTCTTATCCATTATCCCTACTTAAACCCAATATAACCCCAATATATACCCTACCCTATATAACCCCAATATACCCTACCCAATATAACCCCAATATACCCTACCCTATATAACCCCAATATACCCTTGAGTGGTCAAGTGCTATAGCCAGACAGCCAGCAGGGTCCTAGCAGCGAAAACATAAGATCGAAGAAAGGGACCGTCCAAATTGAATGCATCTGAGCTATAGTCTAAATTCCTCCAAAAGGGGGGGTGATGCAGAGGATTATGGATTCTATAGGGGGGTATCATTATAGGCTAGGGCTTATTGAGGGGTATTCTACCTCAAACTCCAAATTAAATTCCAAACCCCAAACTTTATACCCAAAGACCTCTTGTCTCAAAGCTTGTTCTACCCCTGAAGCTCTGGAGCCCAAACCCTACGCCTGGCCCTCCGATGTGTTGAACTGGGTCGCTGTTAATGAGCTCAAATTAAGTTACCGTAATGGGTATATACATAGTAATTGAGATGGTTCCCCGATACAGAAACTTAAATTAAGTTCCTCAGCAGCAAGCCAGTGAAGCAGGTCGAGCATGATGAGCTAGACCAGCAGGTGCACCAGGCCTTGCTTGGACTTCAGAGTTTCGGGCTTCCCAAAATAAGGGGGGTTTATAGGGGTTATATGGGGGTTGTATAGGGAGAATGGAATGGAAATTGGAAACTACTATTTGGTGTTTTGGGTTTAGGGTTAGGGTTTAGGGTTAGGGTTGAGATGGTTTCAGGGTTTAGGGGTTAGGGTTTAGGGAAATGCTTACCAATACGATAGGGCCTTTGTTGGGTGCATTGACTACATGAAGAATGAAATGGAGAAGAACATGGAAAATACGATGGACAGTGGAATTTTGTAGGGGTTGCAGGGATAGTTACCTAAACCCTAAACCCTAAACCGCTACAAATATGCTGGTCCGAGGTTTCTCGTAGAATCATGGAACAGGGTACCTCAAAATGATATTGGTAAGTATTTAGGCCCCTACAGTAAGCTTGAGGCGGTCGGTGCGTTGAGGGTTTTCTTAGAGGGTTCAGGAGGTTGGGGGGTTCTGTTTCGAGGATTTAGGGGTTATTAGATTTGAAGAGCTGGGGTTCAGGATGTGCGGTTTAGAGTGGTTTCAGGGTTTTAGGGTTTTAGGGTTTTAGGGTTTAGGGTTTAGGGTTTAGGGTTTAGGGAGTGTTGGGTTTCTGGCTTGAGGTTCGGGGGGGGGGCTGGGTTTTCTGGTTTGGAGATCATCAAAGCATTGGTAAAGCCCCTTTGTGGACTGATAGTAGCATCCTCGAAAGGGAGTAGGAATTTATTTCTCTGGCGCCATTGAATTTCTCACAAACAATGACCAAGGAAAGAACCTTGAGGCATTATTCCCGAAAATCGCTGTCCAACAGTGATGGCTTGGGAAGCCAGGGCCGGCAGTTTTCAATGCTTTCTTGTTTAGCGCACGGCCCATGAATTGTGATGCAGGAATCCGACGCATGGATTGCCTTTCGGACCAACTTGGAACATCCCTGAACTGCTCCTCGTGTTCCAGTGCATGCCCTTCTGGGTTTCTCTTTGGCAGCCCGATCTGCTGCTCAAGATGCGCGAACTTTTTTTTTTTAATCACATGCCTGTCTTTCGCAGCCTAAGAAACGCTGATTCATCCGCCCAGCCTTTCCCAAGGCCTGACTTCAGTAAATGAGGTTGCCAAGAGGCTTGATCAAATGCTGGAACTCCTGGATACCTAAACCCCAAAAGTATGTAAAATAATAGCCCTAAACCCCTAATAATAGCCATAAAGGCCATTATTTTACATATTTTTGGGGTCTAGGTACTCACAAAGCTCTAGAAGAGTTCGGCTCGCAAGGATTCATCCCAGGCTCAGCAGCAAAACTGCAGAGATGTCCAGGAGATCGGTGTTTATGTTCGTGGGGGTCTAACCATGGTTCTAAGGACTTTAGGAGGGACCCCTAATAGGGACCCTTGTAGTTTATGGGGGTTAATATGGGGACTACCTAGGCATATAGGGGTTATATAATGACTATATAAGGCTTTTATATGGTAATGGGATTAAGGGTCCCTATTTGGGGTCCCTCCTAAAGTCCCTAGAATGGTTCCTTGTGCTCAGTAACCCTTGTTGGGCATTAGGAGAGATTTTGGGCTCTGCAAGGGAAATTGTTTGGCCGTGTGCAACATGTTGAAGATGACGCAAGTCGTAGGTTGACATGGTAAAGTCTGGATCATCTCTGACCTGACCATGTCCGGAGCACGATCAGAGAACCCCTGCAAAACACCCTACAGATTTTTTGAGCTAGCATCTTACCTCAATGCTTGGAGACCAAACGGTCCTAAAGTGCGAGCCCTAAGCCATGAGCCCCAAACCCCATAACCTCGTAACCTCCAAATCCCCAGCCCCCCCGCAAAACACTACATGCAAAGCCCCAAACCCTAAACCCCCCAACTTCCTAACATCTACACCACTAAGGCTTGAAACCCCACACCTTAAAACCCTTCCTATAATTGGCGTTTGGTTAGCCAAGAATGAAGGAATGGATCCCTACATAACCCATTATAGTAGTTTCCGTTTTCTTTTCCATTCCTTCCTTCCCAACTTACCGAAGGCCAGCTAAGATCCCGAGCCCTAAACCCCAAACCCCAAACCCTAAACCCTAAACCCTAAACGGGTTCCATGGATGCAGGCCAAGGACAATCAGCGCAACATCAGCCGTCAACAAGCCGACAGCAAGGCATCTGGGCATTCCAAAGTTTAAGCCAATTTAGGGTTTAGGGTTTAGGGTTTACCTGAACCCCATAAGTATGCAAGATAATGGCCTTTTGGGCTGTTTTTGTGGGTTTTGGGCTCTTGTTTTACTTGCTTTTGGGGCCCAGGTGAGGTTTAGGGCATAATACGAGTTAGGGGATTCGCATTGAGGGTTTAAGGGGTTGAGACGGTAGTGGATTTGGATTTCTAGATGATTGGGGTTGCGTTTGAGCTATAATCTAAACTCCTGGTATCCCGTTAAGAAGCCACATAATCCCCGATATAAGCCCCTTTAGAGAGTTTAGACTATAGTTCATATAGGGGTTCAGAGATTCGGGCTTTTATAGAGTTTCATGGTTGGTCTATAGTTTAAGGCTGCCTGCAGCAAGGGTGGCTTCATATGGACTTCAGTCTAAACTCCTTAAAGGGGGCTATATAGGGGATCATATAAGGGAGCATTGTAGGGGTTATTAAGGGGGATACTAGAAAATTGGACTTTAGCTCAGGTGGCTTGGATCTATGAGCGTGTCTATAGGAGTGTAGTGTAAGATTCAGGGATGAAGGCTGATACGAGTGTAGGGTGTAGGATTTAGGGCTTATTTTTTTTGAAGTTCGGACCACGGGAAAATAGCATGGGCTTCTGAGTTGGGGATGATTTTGTGCCCCTTAATTATAGACCTTGGACAACCGAACAACAGGCAAGCGCAATGTTCTGGGGGGGGATGATACATATCTCACTGGAGTATATGTGATACCACATCCTCCAGCACAGCTTTGGCGATGCCCCATTTTTTCGCCCAGTGCTTGGAAACCGCAAAGTTAGGGTCCCCGTCTATCCCCTACTTCTGGCAGAGTTTTTGGTAGAGGAATTCTTGAAGGCGGTTTAGGGTTTCAGGTTTAGCGGTAGGTCTTAGGATTGAGGGCTTAGAAATTGCGTATGCAGAGAGCTCTGTCCCAACCCCATCCGCAAAAGCCCCGAGATCCTAGGACCTTCCCTCCCTACCCCCGAAGCCTCAATCCCAAATCCCCAAAGCCCCAAATCCCCAAGCCAAAGCCCTAAACACCTAAACCCCAAACCCCAAGACCTGAAAACCTCAACCCAACAAAACCCCCAAACCCCAAAACTCCAAACCCCCAAACCACAATTCCCCAAGCCAAAAAACGCCCCTTGAATCCAGGAAGCGGAGGCGGAGAAGATGAAGTCCTATGCCGAGGCTATGCAGGCCACCCAGGACGTCAAGAAGAAAGAGGCGGAGTTGAAGACCCTCTCACAGGGTTTAGGGTTTGGGTTTAGGGTTTGGGGTTTAGGGCTTGGATTCAGGGATTCGGGTTTAGGGTTTAGGGTCGAGGATTTAGGATTTAGGGTTGAGGGTTTAGGGTTTGGGTTTAGGGTTCAATACTAACCCCCCCCCCTAATATTGAATACTCCCCATTGCAGTATATTAGAATATATTGGGCGTATTCAAGAAGAAAGAGGCGGAGTGGTAGAGTTCGGGTTCCCGATTCAAGGTTCTGGAATTTTCGGGTTTTGGGGTTTAGGGTGTAGGTTTTAGGGTGTTGGGGTTTCTAGGGTTTAGGGGTTTAGGTGTTAGGGTTTTGGGGGTTCTAAGGTTTAGGGGTTCTAGGGTTTGAAGCCCTTCAGCCGCAAAACCTAAACCCCAAACCCCAAACCCCAAACCCCAAACCCTAAACCCTAAACCCTAAATCCTAAATCCTAAGGGGCTCCACGGCTCAGGTGTTTTGTCGTTTCCGGTTTTTTTGGAGCCTCAGGGTGAACGTCTGGGAGATGGGCGCGGTATGCTTTTAGGGCCTAGGGTTTAGGGTTTAGGGTTTAGGGCCTAGGGTTTAGGGTTTGGGGTTTAGGGTTCAGGGAATTTTAGGGTTGGGTTTAGGGTTGTTAGTCGCCAGTTGCTTCTTGAATAAAGGCTTTTTCAACTAGTAACTTCTGGACCTAAGGACGCTTTGGAACCCATGGGTTATAATCATGATCCTTTGACCGCCAGAAATCCCTGTACAATCCCTTCATAGATACCCTTATAGTCCCCCTTAAATAGATAGAATATGGGGTATATGGGGATCTTATTATAATATGCCCAAAGCCATATCTTATCTGGTTGAATAATTTGAGGGGTGCTATATCAAAAAAACACCAAGAAGCCTCCTTGATAGAACTGTTTCGATCAATCCTGGAGCCGGTACCCTAAGCCCCAAAGCCCCCAGCTTTGTTCCTTGCTCAGATCCTATAGGATGCCTAGTGACTGGAAGAACCCTAGCCCTCAAAACTAGGACCTTAGAATTATCATACGAAGCGTATAGGTTCCTACTTTGGGGGGGTACGGTTACCAAAAGCCTTTCAGTGTTGCTCCCCAACATTGGGACCCTATAGCTCTAGATATGATTCTTGCTCGTTCCCATTTTGGGGGCTGGTTGGGCTTCCCAAACCCTGACCTCAACCCTAAACCTTCAAACCCTAAACCCCAAATTCCCCAAGCCCTAAACCTAAACCCTGTCTTCCCCCTTTGCAGATCGGCTCCATGGAGCAGCTGATCTCTGCAGATGCCCGGCGCGACTTCGCGCAGTCCGAGCAGCTGGAGCTGCTCGGGCTCTGCTCGGGTTGAAGTAGGGGGTAGGGCTTAGGGTTTAGGGCTCAGGGTTTAGGGTTTAGGGCTTTAGGATTTAGGGTTTGAAGGTTTAGGGTTTTGGGGTAGGGAGAAACCTAATCTATAGCTTAGGTGGACCCCCCCTCACCCTGTAATAGTGGTAGAAGAGGAATGTAAGAGGACAGTAAGATAACTACTACTATGTACTATGCTTATAGGCTATTGCTGGGCAGGGGAAAAAACCTAAGTTCTAGCTAAGTAATAGCACTGGTCCCTCGGAAGGATTATGATAGATAACGCTAGTTGAGGGCGTCTGGTTTAGAGATACAGGGTTTAGGGTCATAAGTTACAGGGCTAAGCGGTCAGGGTGATAGGGGTTAGATTCATGCGGGTTAGGGTGATAAGCTGCAGAGCCATTGGGTTTAGGGTTACAGGTCTGTAGGGTTTAGGGTCATAGGGAGCCAGGATCCCGTGCAGTCAAAAGCAAGTGAGAATCATAGAAGTCGAAACTGGCTTTCATAAGAGTAGGTTGGAATGGTCAAGGGGTTGGCTAATCAAAAGCAAGAGCAAAGTAGGAATAGAACCAGTTCTGTAAGCTGCGGCACCCTACATCTCTTCTTGTTTTAGAGATCACATTCGCTATTTCCAGGAGGTCTGAGGAAGACGCTGACTTCCCCCTCCCTGAACCCTGCGGCTTCCTACATGTGCTTGAAGAGGTGAGAGATCAGGGTTCCTTCGAGGTTCAGGTGTCAGGGCTTCAAGTTCAGGCCCTGGGATATGTTCGTATGAAGGTCTCTTGTCAAGGAGCTCTACAACAACGTGGCGGACTGAATCATGAGTGGAAAGCCATATTCCGATCCCGAAGGCCCCAGCCAACCAAAAACCTGAACCAATGCCCAATGCCTTCAACCATAAACTCCAAACCCGACAAACAACCCCGGAGACCTCAACCATTGCATGCTGAGGGCTGAAGAACAAGAAGCCCGAGTCCTCCGCGCCATCACGGAGATCTGGGTCTTTGTGAGAGTGATTGTGGGCATTGTGGTTCAGGGCTTGGAGATAGGGTAGGCTTAAGGGATGGATGCTTGCCGGGTATGTTTTCTATTTCATGAAGATTAGGGGTCTTGCGTTTGCGGGTGACGGGTTAAGGGTGAGAGGGACTTTGTTTTCCTCAAACTTGACACTGTTATCAGTTGGCTATGTCTGCTGTAAGGTTGCTTGTGCAAGGTTTCCCTCCATCCACCATCCCCAAGAAAGGGCCTTCGGCGATGAAGGTAGCCGCTACTGCTACTGCTACTCTAGTCTACAAAGCACCCTCCTAGTCAGACTCCATCTTCTTAGTTTAGCAGGCTTAGTTTGGGGGAGTGTAGGTTGCTGTCACAGGGGGCTCCTTGCCACCAAGGCCCATCGCAGGTGGATCTCTGACAGCAGGTGGATAGTTTAGAGCCACTGCCACACCACCCCGGGAAACTTAAATCGCACCTGTAGGGTTTAGGGTTACGGCACGCCTCCATCCCTAAACCGGATACTCTTCAGAGGGTGTATGGAAGGCTTATGTGAGGTTGCCCAGGATCGAACAACCCCAAACTCCAAACTGAACCCGAAGACGAAGGCATTATACCTCAAGAGCCTAGACCCATTCAGCCTTAAACCCCCAAACCCCAAAATCCTGCACCACACCAAGTGGCCGCCCACAGGAGACAGAAACAGAGGCTCGGCGACGCGTGAAGGCAAGAGGGTGAAGATCTCATGTGTGGGGTTTTGCGGTTTTGGTGCCTTTTTGGGGGGGAGGTTTCGGGGGTATGGCAAAGGGACCTGTAGGGTTCAGGGCTTAGACTTAAACATTCGCAGGGTACTGAGGACTTTCGGGATCCTTCCAGAAAACGCTCTGAGGGTTTACTTGGAGGACTCTAGTTTTGAGAGCTATCAGGCATCAGGTTGGGGATAGCTCAGGGTCTTGGACCCTGTATAACCACCAAAGAAACTTCAGAAGTGTAAGCACGAGGGCGCCAAAATAATCTCTAGCTTCGAGACACCCTCATTTTCTCTGTGGGGCTTAGGAGTTAGTGTCGGCGAGCCAGGCATCAAGGCCTGTAGGTGAAGGGCCAAGACTTTTCTATGCGAGACTGACCAACAGTTTCTGCACGAAGCTTTACTTGGGTGCCCTGTGTACGGTTGCATCCTGAGAAATATTGTTTAAAGTCTGAAGGGCTCTGATTGTCCTCCCGGCGTTAATAACGGCAGTATTGGTAGATTAGTTTGGTTGTGTCACTTGCTTGTCATGGACATCGTGCCCAGGCCACGCCCCAAATCCTGCGTCATTGGCCCTCACTCCCTAAATAGTAGTTCCCATTTGATTTTCCATCATATTCCCTATACAACCCCATATATTCTATATAGCCCCTATATATCCTTTATATATAACCTTAAACTCATGCGCCACAGCGCATGTGACCCAGGGGCGCAACACGATCGTGGGGAAGGATGCCGAAAACAAGTTCGGAAACGCGGCTGCAGTGCTTTCACCAGGATCACGGTTAGAATTCATGGCCTTTGCAGTGTTGCTGACTTAGGTTAGGGTTTTTAGGGTTTAGGGCCTACTTCTCGCGTAAAGCCCTGGAAGGATTGACGAGGAAGGGGTAGAAGCCATTCTTGGTCATGAGTTGAGCCATGGATCAAGAGCAGTGAACCGTCCACAGCAGAGAACCACTCAACTCCTCAAATTTAGCTCTAAGCATGTAAGGTGTAGATTGTCAGCAGACCCCAAGCAGCTGAACAATGGATTAGTAACAGGGCCCTCCTTAGCAGTTTAGTGAGTCTAGTGGCGCGGTCTCTGTCTAACCCTGGTAGCGTTCTTTTTCAAGCTGCCACTGAAATTCCTGCTGGAATGATTCCTACAGAAGCCTCATATTATCAGCATTTCAAAGGCTCCCTCTTAGAAGCTCCAGAAAGCTATAATCCTTTCTATCAGAACCTCGAGGAAGGGAGCCCGCATGTTTGGAAACTGCCAGACGAAGTTTCTTAGAGTCCTTTAAAGCATGGAGCCCTGTAACATACGCCAGAAGCACCCCGAAATCAGAGTTCTGTATCTTCAATTGAGCCCGAGGCATGGTAATCCACACGAAGGAGGCCGTGCTGGAAGGGCAAGTACCGACAATGATGCTGCCACCCGTTATTGTCAATATGGCGTTTAGTCACCGTCATGAGGAATGGTATTAGTTTTTGATTAATTGCTGCTGTCATTGTTGGGGCCATTCTTGTGTTTGTCATCATGAATATTTTCCTGTGGCCTGGTTTTGTGATTAGCCGCGATTGGTTTGTTGTTTTCTTTATCCCGATGGAATTGTTATACATAGTGAGACGGATGATTTTGCAGGGAATATGGCCCCTGCTGCTACCTCCTCCTATCACGTGGTTCTCACTAGTACTAGCACAAACCTCCACCAGCGCCCCTAGCTCTACACTACTGTCCCCCAACAATCAAAAACGAGAATGGTGCAGGCGAGGCTCAGGGTGAATACAATCATGAGATTGTTTCTATTTTCCTGTTGTAAAATGCAGGGCTGGGAGAATCATTGCCCTTGCTGTTAGAAACACCAGTGGCACTTGAGTTTTCTCTGGAGCCATATCAGCTTTTGAAGCATCAATGGTAATAGACTGGCTTGTGCAGGCCTGTGATGCAGAGAAGGGCACCGAATGGCACAACGGAAGGCCTGCCAACGGAGGATGAAGGTTAACTTGCGGGATGTTCGCACTGGGTGAAGGAATGGCAAGCACAATGGAATCTACTGTTTTGGGGAGATGCTCTATTGATCCATTTCTCCGTTCCCCACTGACGCCAGGCAAGTTAAGGGTGTATTGCAGAGCTGGATGCCGCACGATTGCACTACTTCGCCTGGAACTTATTCCTGGGCTTGTGAACTAGCCCTATCAGTAGCAAGAGACGTTCGGTATCCCCAACTCCAAAAGCAAGAACCCTATAGTTATCATATAAGTAACATAGGATCCTACATTTAAGGGTTGGGATTACAGTGCCAAAAAACTTTTTATTAACCAAGCGGATCCCTGCAACCCCTCCCCCGATCAAATCTACCTTGCTCGAAGAAGACCTTGGGCCCAGGATCAGGGGTAAACTGCGTTGCTGTTAAGGAACTTAAATTAAGCTACCATCATGGGTATATGGAGTCATTCGTATGATTTCCCCATTTTAGTAACTTGAACTAAGTTCCTTAATAGCAACCCAGTTGATGTTGCTACTACGGCGGGGTTTCTTGGACTTCATGGGCATCCAGCTTGGAACACTTAATACTACTGCTTCAACCCTACAGAGCCCGCAAGGTGTGTCGTATCGGGCGAGAGCAGCAGTCCGGATACGCAGCTTGGTCCAAAGTGGGCATGTCGGAAAACTAAGGTCCAGCTTTCCAGCCCAAAACGATACAAACTCCATGGTAAGACCTTCGAACGTGGACCGACAACCTCCATTTTTCTTCAGAGACCCTAAATGACTCCTACAGCCAAGACTGTGATGTTCGAAATCCCCGGCTGCGTACGAGCAGCTGATGGTGTATATGAGCTCAAGGTTTCAGGGGTCAATGCTCTAGACTTTGGGATATTGGCAGCGAATCTGCAGCAAACTGACATTGAACCGGAACAATTTCGAATATCTGAATTTCCAGGAGTTTAGACCATAGCTCATATCCATCCGCCCCCATCACCCCGCCCCTGTTTGTATGACTTAGACATACTGGTGCTACGGAGGAGTGGCCCCCAAAAATCTGTTCCCCATTATAGTATAGCAGTTTCCATTCCATTTTCCATTATCCTAGTATAGACACCAGTAAGTTACAGCAAGGCCCGAGGAGGTTGCCACGATGAAGGCCGTGAACGACGCGCAGAACGAGTTCAATGCAGCCCGGCATCAGAACGGACGGTGGGGAGTTCAGGGTTTAGGGCTTATAGGGTTGAGGATCAGGGTTTAGGGTTTTGGTTTTAGGGATTAGGGTTTGGTTCTCTGAGGTCCTATCCCTGGTCGCTAGCACGGCCCCCGTACTGGCTTCAACAATCCTGGCTCTGGGCCCCCCAAGTAGATTTGAAGGGTTGGATGCAAGGCATCCGAAATTACCAGCCCATGCCAGGGGCCTGTGGTTCCAATCTTAGAGGTTCACAAGCCCCTGAACACATGAATAAGACATTGCATGTTCAGTTGTTAGCTCACTGTTGCCAAACACTTAGGTCCCAATTTTGTTTTTTTTTGACTGCTGTCAGGTCCCCAAAAGGCGGTTGTGGGGAGGCTAACCACTGAGTACTTGAGGCGTCCAAGGAGGAAGTTCACGACAAGAACCACATCTTCAAGGCCTGGGCGCCTAGCAAACCAACCAGCATGGGACCTTGGGAAGGGACTCTGGACAAGTTGAGTAAGGCAGTTCCCTTGAATCCCTGCAGACTTGATAGGAACACCCTCAAGTTATAATCAGGTCATACCCCATACTCCCCTACAGTTGCGATTACGAACAACACTGTAGTTGGGAATATATGATTACCTGGTCCAATCAGGAAAGACCTTTCACGAATCCCAAGCTTCCGTTATGCTTTTCGGAAGGAGTCCTTCTTGAAGGGGGTTTGTTTTATAGGGTTAAGTGTCCAGGGTTAGGGGTTTAGGATTTAGGGTCCAGGGTTTAGGGTATAAGGTTTAAGAGGGTGCCTCTGAAGTCTTCCCTATAGTATAGGGAAACCTGTGGAGTCTTCCCTCTAGTAGGGAAACCTGTAGAGTTGGGACACTGAAGCTGAAGCCGAAGATCTTTGTCGTGAAGGAAAGACAAGACATGGAGCATCACAGAGTGATGTTCAGGATAGATGCCTATCATTACAAGTCACTTCTCAGCATATACTCCATCTACATAATACAGCTGGTTTTGGGGGACCCAGATACCAGAATCTCTAAGAAGAAGAGCCCAAATCAGAAGTTCAGATGGGTGCCTCCAATGCTGAATCCCGGTCCTCAACAACATGCTTGGTAAAGGCTTTACATTGAAGGAGCTCAGAAATTTCCTTCCCTTCCCTCCATCCCCGTCAAAGAAAGGAGAGGGGGTGGGGTATCACGCAGCAGGAGAAGCAGAAAAAGTTATTACTATTATTACTATTAGTACTACTATTACTATTTTTACTATTAGTGCTTTTATTACTATTATGGCAGGAGAAGCAGAAAAAGCTGAACAACGCAAAGGTGGAGCTGATGCTTGGCCTGCACATGTCCGCCCAGTCTCGTGATCGGGAGTTGCTCAAGACATGCTTGATCTTGCAGTGGTCCCAAGCCTTTCAGGGTACAGCCAGGGCGATGGTATTTTAGAGCGTGGAAGGCAGCCCTATCATTCCGAAGTGCAAGAGCGCTCTACGGAATTTTCGGATAGCAGAGGCAGTTGGACCCGTCTGAACCGCAACTGAGCATCCAAGAGATTGGTTTAATTAATCTAAACCCTAAGCCCTAAATTTCACACCCTAGACCCCTAAATCCCTCAACCCTAAATTCCTAGACCCTAAACCCTGCATGAAACCCTGAGTTGCCACCCACAAGAGAGCCACGGATTCCTTTGTACCTGGGTGCCCACATTTGCCTGCCATTTTTGTGAGAGGTTCATCATTAATTAGTAGGATCCAGGATTTTTGGAGGATAGAGTAAGAGAGAACCCCAGAAACATACAGAATTCTGCACAACAAGCAACATGATCCCTACCTAGCACCCTCTCAATGACGACTCTATGCGAAAGGGTAAGCTGCTGTGCATGCTAGGCAGAGGCAGAGGCAGGCCCACCAGTACGTGAATGAGGGTGTTTCATTGAATTAATATTCCCATTACCTAGGTATGTGCTTGCTTGGTCTATCATCCAACAGCCCAAAGAGCTGGACTCTTACCCCATAAGACAAGTGCAGCGGAAATGGCCCCAACAAAATTGAAACATCCACATCAGCCCTAAACCCTTGATAATCCTTGAACCCCAGACCTTGAACCCTAAACCCTAGACCCCTTCGTCCCTGAGTTCTAGCCCCTGCAGCCCTTAGCAGGGAAGTAGTGAATCTATTGTATAGGGACTACATAAGGATTATATTCCCTTATTCCCTACTAAAATCAAGCAAGTTTCTGGTATCATGTCACGCCTAGTCGAAATCCTAAACCCTGCGCCTTTCACGTATTCTGGCTTCGATCCAAGGGAAGCGTACCGCAACCACCACCCTCCATCGGGTCTCTTCGCATCACCGTCCCCAGAGGCCTGCTGGAGGGTTTAGGGTTTAGGGTTTTTAGGGTTTTAAGGGTTTATAGGTAGGGTTTTATAGGGTATTCAGAGTTTTGTAGGATTTAGGGTTTTTGGTTTTTAGTGTTTGTAGGGTTTAGTGTGGGCTCTCGAAACACACCAGGACATGCAACATGGTAGTTTCCATTAGTTGGGGGCTCCCATATGAGCCCCAAAATGCTATAATCCTCATTGCACGGACTCCTAGAAAGGGGGCCCCTTACTGCTGGGAAACTTTCACCCAGAGAAAGACTCGTAGGCACATTAGTTGCCAAGAGTATGTTGGTCGGAGACCGGGGGTTCAGCTAGTGTTTGGTCAGGTCCTGGCTAGTTGTAGATGTTTTTAAAGCTTAGCATTGCCGAGCGTGCATAACATGTCGAGCGACTATCTTGGGCGCTGTCCACAGCATTTTGCACGTTTTTTGTTCCCTAATTCAAGAATCTGTAGTTGTTGGAGAGATGCATTTTTCAAGAAGGCAATGTCGGTTCAAGCTCGCTGCAAGTTACTGGTGTAGAGTTTCGGTCATTTCCCTTACAGTGGCGTTTCCTACAATGGATGGTAGGAGCCACTCATCATTACTTCCTGCCGAGCGGCGGTGGTTACATAAAGTTAGCCACCTAGGACCTAGAATAAGATGATTAAACAAACGATAGCAGTAGGAATACTGAGAGTAGTAAGTAGCGACGAAAGAAGAATAACCCGAAGAAGAATAGTGGAACTATTATCTTTGCGGTGTTTAGGGCTTTCAGCTCAAGGTTTATGAAGAAGGCAAGGAGTTGATTGTTCCTGGAACTTTCCTGGTGTAGCCCTTCAAGCGGGGCATGGGCTTTTGGCAATGGTTGGTTGTGAGCAAATAGTAGCCCCCCTATAGGCCTATATTACCCGTATAGAGCCCTATACAAACCTATTTTAGGAGCCCCTCGAATCACAGAAGGGTCCCACTTCACGCTCTTTACTGATCAGCTGTGAACTGATCAGCTTCTTACTGATCAGCTGTAATTGGGGTTCGGTTTGGGCTGGGGTGCAGGGCAGCGCAGCCAGGGCAGCTGATTCGCTGCCGCACCGGGTTCGGGGTGCAGGGATCATATCAAGCCGCTCACGGACGCCTGCTTGTCTTTCGTAGACGCCCATGTCTTTTCCTTAGGCCAAAAATCCGTCATGAGCAGTTCTCAAAATCACAGATATTTACAATTGTTCTGGGCTATCACGGTGTTCAAGATCCTGAAATGAGGGAACGTACATCCCTTGAGGGGAGCATTCTGCTGAACCCAAAATGGCACCCTCTACACCCAGAACCGTAGTGTCATAATTAAGCCTCGGCCCCCCAACCCCAAACCCTGACCCCGATGCCGAGGTCTCAAAGCGTAAGCCCTCAGCCCAAAACTCTACCTGTATCCCCAATCACCTACAGTTTAGTAGCAAGTATCGAGGAGATAGTAGCCAACCCATAAAACCCCTTAACCTTAAATCCTACACCCTGCATCCTAAACCCTAAGGGTCCAAGTACCCAATAATCATATACTTACCCAAAACCTGTACGATAATTACTATTGCCCAAAACCCAAGTACCTAATTATTAAGTACATGACCCTTAGGGAAAGGTAGTTGGGGGTTACAAGCTGACCCTGAGAATCTTTTTCACAGAGGAAGCTGCTCTGAAGCGGAAGTCTGATGCAGCAAAGGCCTGCTGCACGTGTTACTTTCAGGTTGTTTCCATAGAAATGTGCCTTAGGGTTCAGCGGTTTAGGGATTTAGGGTTTAGCCCTAAACCCTAAACTTTGAACCCTAAACCCTTAAATATTAGTACCTTGGGTGCGCATCTGACCATAGATTCACAAAAGTCATTCGGGGGCGTTGTGCTGGGTGGTGAAAGCTGAGGTTTTGAAGGCTCGCTGTTCACGCTGTTGGGGCTACAACTGTTCAATATAGCGCATATCAAAAAGCCAGCATGATATCGAGGGTTCTTTCAATCTTACTGTAGATTTACCATCAGACAGGGAGCAATGGATGCCATGGAGCTGCCTGCGCTGCAATCTGCCCTTGTATGCCTCGAAGCCCCATACGCTCAAGCCCCATACCCCCCAAGCCCCAGCACAAAAACACCAAAACCCCAATGAACTCGCTACCAGGTAGGCCATTGCCATAGCCCCCCCAAACCACCCTAAACCCTAAACCCTCAACCCTAAACCCTAAACCCTGAACCCTAAACCCTAAACCCTCAACCCTAAACCCTAAACCCTAAACCCTGAACTTTCCTGCTGAGGCTG
>CAJNIZ010004867.1:9451-20584 GCA_905231905.1 Symbiodinium pilosum | reverse complement strand
CATAGTTTGGGTGGCTGGGTGGGACTAATAAGCTGCGCAAGCGCGCGCGATAGGGTGCGCGCCCACAACTCTAAAGAAAAGGCGCGCACCCCGCGCCCGTCCACTGATGCACACCCTAAACCCTAAACCCTACACTAAGGTTGTACAAGCTTCTACCTGAACCCCAAAAGTAGGTAAAATAATAGCCTTAAACCCATTAGAATAGCCCAAAAGGCCATTATTTTACCTACTTTCCGGGTACCAACACTCCAATCAAGGCTAGGTTCCTAGGGTGCTTGGCATACAGCAAGCACCCTAAACCCTAAGCCCTAAAACCGCGGAAGGTAGCTGTACCCCAATCGACTGCTGACACTCCTGTTGGGGTCGCCTCCAGAAGGACTCTTGTCTTGGATCAATACTACCTTTAACCCCATTCACATCTATTAACTATGCTGTTACTTGGGGTTTGGGTTTAGGGTTTCAGGGTTTAGGGTTTACCCGTAACCCCAAGTACCTTCAGTATTATAGGCTATACCTACGAATTAGGGGGATAAGTGCTATCAAACTGTAGGTACTCGAAAACACAAGTAGTCTTTACCATCTCACCAACTCTTCCCAGAACAGGTGGATGTAGGGTTTAGGGTTTAGGTTACTTCCAAAACCCTAAACCCTAAACCCTGGCATCCGTGGTCAGGCGAAGCCTGGCCACCCTTCGGCCGAGGCCTTGAACCCTGAATCTACCTGTCTAGGGTTTAGGGTTTAGGATACTTAGGGGAGGTAATTACAACTCACCTATAGGCAATTGGGTTCTACCTACTAAATAAGGGGGTAGCACTGACCTGAAGGCAATTGGAGTCACCGGTACAACCTACTTAGAGGGTCAGGGGGACTTAGCAAGTAGGTTCATAATGGGGATAAGTAGGGTTACTATTACTCTACATGGCTTACGGGGGTTGTTAACCTACTTACGAAGTCCCCCTGACCCTAAACCCTAAACCCTAAACCCTAACCCCTATGTAACATAGTAGTTTTCATTTGCTGTTCCATGATCACCAAGTCCCCCTGGACCCTCCAAGTAATGAGCACAGCAGTCGCAGCCCTAAACCCTAAACCCTAAACCCGCCTCACTCTCTTCATCGCGAGAGCTAACCTTGCTGGGGTTCCAGGAGTTCGGGTTTAAGGGTATAGGGTTTAAAGGGTTAAGGGTATTTTGGTCTATAAAGGTTTAGGGTTTAAGGGTGTAGGGGTTAAGGGTTTGGGTTTTTAAGGGTTTAAGGGTTTAGGGTTGAAGGGTTAAGGGATTCAGGATTGAAGGGGTTGAGGGTTTAAGGGTTTAAGAGTTTAGGGTTTAAGGGTTTAAGGGTTTAGGGTTTAAGGGTTTGAGGGTTAAGGGTTAAGGGTTAAGGGTTTAATTTGGGTTCAAGGGTTTAGGGAGTGTAGAGCAGGAGCCCAAATACGCAGCACGCGGTCATGTAAGCCTAGGGCGCCTAGTTACCTAAATAGTGGGTTACTGGGCTATGTAACTAGAGGGAATATATAGGGTAACATCACAAGTATATAAGGGCGATCGATATATGCGGTAAAGGTCATTACGTTGCTAGCATTATGAATGGTAACAAAGGTAGACAGCAATCTCTGTAACACGAGTGGGTAACCCGACAAAAATCAACAGCTTGAAATAGGTATTTCTGGAAAGAGGGAGTCCGAGTATAGTTGCCCACGCTGAAATATTTCAATCCGAGACCACAAGTAGTCGAAGCCACACATGGACAGTTTTCAGCCATGCTCACGTACAGATCACTTGGCCGAAGCCGCTAGACTGCCAGAAACAGTCTGCAATGTCATTTTCCTGAATTGTCCTCCAAACACCTTACGCGGAGGGGCCCCTAGATATAAGTGAGCAAAAAGAGCTGGATGAGTATAGTATGTTTGTCAGTGACACGAGTAGTATTCATGGGTGTTGTGTGCTTACTTATGCGGCGGGCTTCCTTTTATGATGGAAGGAATTTCCGAAGGCAATGGTGGTTTCCAGTTGCGGAAACTCCTTCCCATTAACGCTAAACCCAGAACTTCATCAAATGCGTAAACAAGCTATTCCAGAGAGTGCCGGACCGAGCAACATGTGCAGAAACAAAGCAATCATAGCCTCGGTGCATACAAGGATTTTGGGTTTAGGGTTCCGGGTTTAGGGCTCAGGGGGCCCCCTAATTACACAACTATAGTTCTAAGTCCCATAAATACGAGTCAAAGGATACATAACCATACTTAGTCCTGTTGTCCCTGCCTTGTAGCTTTCGCAAGAAGACAATAGCTATGTGGGCCCCGTCTTGGGTTGATGTTAGCTTGGGAGAAGGCGCATGTGAAGTCAGTGTTTAGAAACATTGGAATTTCGGAGCCAGAATCTTTCCACAAAAAACGGGACCCGCCCTTCAGGTACCGTGGGACCATGTCTCAATTTCCACGAATATGGCCCTAACATAGACCCAAAAATATTATAGTCCCTATTATAGGGACCACCCAAAAGTACCCCGAGTTTTGGGAATTCCTAAGCCCTAAACCCTTTAATACCCTTACATATCCCCTATAACCCCTTTAAAGGTACCCCTCATTTTGGGAAACCCCGTATGATCCATAGTCTGAACTCCCAGTACCCCAGTAACCCCTATAATACTTCCCTATCAAATCTCCTGTATAACCCTCTTCAAGAATTTTGGCCCTGAACCCTAAACCCTAAGCCCTACACCCTAAGCCGTATAAACCCCAAACCCTAGAAACCCAAAACCCTATGAACCCTAAATCCTTTTTGATGAGGCTTGGGGGAGCGGATCTCACCTAGAGATTTTACTGGAGATATGGTTTGGCCTTAGGGCTTAGGGTTCAGGGCTTAGGGTTTAAGGGTTTAGGATTTAGGGTGTAGAGTCTAGGATTGACGGTACATATGGCTTACCTTTCCAAACTTCACCCCTTCATGGGACAATGCTGCGCTTAGGGTTTAGGCGTTTCTCCTTGGGCTTCTTGCAATCAAGCCCAATCCCCGGCAAAGTCGATCTGGGAATGGGCAAAGTGGCGGTCTAGGGTTAGGGTGTAGTGCAAACCCCCCAAAAGTCGATCTGGGGGTTGTCAAAGTCAGGGACCCTTTCTGGGGACCTCGAAATCTAAGGGTCATATTACACGGAAGAAACAACAACGGACCATAATTTTCACAGCCTTCCATTGACTGCCTAGAATTTTCACAACCTTCCACTGACTGCCTAGCCCCACGCTCTTCCAGAAAGCAGGCACAATAAATCTTGAGCATGTGACACTGCCAGATCGCGCCGTTTTGCACGATGTTTCTTGTCGAGCTCAACCCTGGGAAAACGACGAAAGGTGCCTGAAGAATGCTAATAGACCTGTGTCGGGGTTCATAATTCAAGAAGTATATTCGCACATATCTGGGAAAAAAACATGTTGCTTAAACGGTTCAGGCTTATACATAACACCATTCAAGGTCCTATACTGATCAATCGCGGCCAAAGTTGCCATCACGGGCGTTGCCGAAGTGGCAAGCGAATATTTGGCCACTGGCGTCAGCGGAGTCAGGCAAGAGAGGGCAAGCCTGTCAGACAATGTACCCCAATGATTAATAACCCTCCTCCTTTTAAAGGCCCAAAGAATCAGATCCCTAAAATGTTCCCTATTCAGAGGAAGGGGTTTATCAATCAGGGGTCTGGGTTGTGCCAGCTTCAGCGCGCCTCAGGGGAAAGAATTTTGGGTTTGAGGTTGCAGACTGAATCTGAGCATTCCCTGAGAACTGGCCTACAACAACATTTTCTAAAGCCCTCACATGGTACCTTTTCTCAAGAGGCTTCCCTAGACTACACCTAGCGAGATGAGACCCTTTGCATTGGGACCTCAACGAGCATCCAACATTTTCAGCAACACTAAGCTCAAATCCCCAAACCAGAGGGCTAGTGCACACCCCTAAGGGTTCGAGGACTCAAATAATGGGGTAGTACGGCCCAAATAATTCAAATATGAATGGTATTTGGGGCCTAAAACCCTAAACTCTAAAGCCCTAGACCCTAAACCCCTAACCCCCAAACCCTAAACCCCTAAACCCCAAACCCTAAACCCCAAACCCTAAACCCTAAACCCATAAACCCTAAACTCTAAACCCCTAAAGCCCCATTATTTGAGTCCTTGGCACCCTTAGGGCACGTCTATGTTCATCCTTAGTCATGCGCCCTCCTATGTAGCAAGCAGGCTCAGATAGGGCTAGGGTTTAGGGTTTGAGGGTTTTAGGGGTTTAGGGTTTAGGGTTTGAGGGTTTGAGGGTTTGTTGGTTTTTAGGGTTTGGGGTTTAGGGTTTAGGGTTTGAGGGATTCAGGGTTTAGGGTTTGAGGGTTGAGGGTTTAGGGTTTGAGGGTTTTAGGGCTTAGGGTTTTGTGATTCAGGGGTTTAGCATTTAGGGTGGAACATCTGGGAGGGAAATCTTCAGGGGTCAGTGCTGTGTCTTAGGAAGGGTGAAGCAAACTGACACTCCGCATGTGCATGAGGTTTAGGGCTTAGCACTGGGGACTGAGAATTCACGGCCAAGAGTGGGAGTATTCATATAGGATTTGCCTAGACCCTCATATTAAGATATGTTGGTATGCTTTTGATTAG
Organism: Symbiodinium pilosum; assembly: GCA_905231905.1. Lineage (NCBI taxonomy): Eukaryota > Dinophyceae > Suessiales > Symbiodiniaceae > Symbiodinium > Symbiodinium pilosum. Next base: position 15,958 of record CAJNIZ010004867.1, on the reverse strand, counting down.
GCTTCCCACTAGGAGCCGCAAAAAGGTGGCACATTCGAGGTCTAGGTGGGGCTGAAGTTTAGTTTCGTGCGTTATGGTGCAACCCAAAAATCCTACAAACCCTAAGGCCTGTATATTCCCAGGCACGCACAACTTCGTACTGGAGACAAGCCCACACTGAACAAATCCCAGAAACAAAGCACAAAGCTTATGCTGCCTGCATTGAAAATGCCCAAGCCTAATCATAAGCCCTGCGCTGGTTCCGTACCAAGGTGGTGCTGCCAAGACATCTACATATATAGTTATATAACTGTTCAGAGTCAGTACCGGGATTTTGTATGATAGAATATAAGGAAAATCAGGCTCAACAATGACCTAATGCAAGACTAGCTGCATCAAGAAACACAACCCTGCAGAATCCTGTAAGAGACTCCCAAGGCCGCACAGCCCAGTAAAACAATCCTAAACCCTAAAACCCTGAATCCCTAAACCCTTGATAGCCGCATACACCCTAAGCCCTAAAAGGCCCTAAGCAAAAAAAAGAGGAAACCCTGAACCCCTGAACCCTGAATAACCCCAAGCCCTGATACCCTAAATCCTTAACCCTATATCGCGCCTGTCCAAATCGAAGGTCATGAACTGGAACGTGTCCATGACCTGGGTGGTACTGCAGATGGAGGAAACCCTGAATCAAGTTTAGGCTTCTGGGTTTCGGGTTCCGAAATCCATATAATCCCGGGATTACAGTATTGTTGGGTTCCTAGTACTACTGGTGTGTAGAAAGTCCTCCATCCACGGTAGCGATCCTTTTCTACGGGTTAAACTACCCCCCCCCAACAATAATGTGGTTTTAGGCCCTCACACCACAATCTGAATCGTCTCGGCAATTGAACCTACACCGTGCATAGCTACAATGCTACCCAGTGACTGCTGCCATTGGCTCAGCCCAGACGATGCCGAACTTGGTGATGACGGCAAGCCTTTACATTGATTCAGGGTTTAGGGGTTTAGAATTTGGGACATTTTAGGGTTCAGGTTTAAGGGTTAGGGTTCAAGGTTTAAGGGCTAAGGGTTCAAGGGTTTAGAGTTTCAAAGTTTAGTGTTTAGGGGGTTGGGGTTTAGGGAGGTTTGGTTTTCAGGCTAGGGTTGCAGGTTCGCAGTGTTGAGGCACTACCATAACTCTAAACCCTAAACTCTATACCCTATAAACCTCTGAACCCTAAACCAACCCAGGCCCTACCCTCCCGAGATTAGGGTTTAATGGTTTATAGGATTCAGGGTGTAGGGATTAGGATTTAGGGTTTGGGGACCATGTAGCGAAGGGCTGGAAGAACGCGTGGAACCATGGATGCGGACTTGCCGACGTGCCTCCCCAAACTAACCCTAGCTCACATTACCTTAGGAAGAGAAGAATGATCCTTTATACAAAATACAAGGAATCCCATACCCCAAAAGGTATAAAGGATCCCTACCATTGATCCAGTAAACTGGAACCTCTGAGATTCCCCCTGCGAAATCTCCAGTGATCTTTGTAGTGAACCACATGGGTAATTCTCAACCTCAAGGGTTCCTTTTGCTAATGATACTTAGGGGACTTAGGGGTACCAAAATGGGGCCCTCATTTGCAGAACTACCCTCATGTTAGCTTGGGGAAGCGTATCTGCAGGACAGCCTTCAACAATGTGTGAGGGCGTAGGATAGCCCGAAAGCCTAACAACCGAAACCCAAGCCCCGTGTAAACCCGACAAGAGCCCAACCTGCCTCAACCACAAGTAATGTAGAATTCGGAAAAGGTGCCAACATGGTTCCCTATCATCCTTGTGTATATATATATATATACACACTAAACTATAGTATACAATTCCATGTGTTCTGTTCCATTTTTTAGGACTCTGCATGACAAAAAATGCATTACCTCTCTAGTAGACAGGGAGCTGCTGCAGAGTTGTAACCAGCTGGCTCAGCGCCACAACTATCACGAACAGATGACCAGGCTGCGTAGCTCGTTCCTGGATGCGGTGTCTTTGAGATCACATGTCCAGGGCTTTCGCGTTTGGTGATCAGATGTCTTCTTAGGCCCGAACAGTCCAAAGTAGCTACGAGCTAGCCTATTGGGGCCTAGTAGGGAATATGGGAATATGTATATAAAGGGTAGTATATGAAGATCATATCCTCTTATTCCGTACTAAGAACCCTAGTAATTAGGGAATGTGGGAATATCTTATATAGGTATTATATGAGGATTGTATCCCCTTATTGCCTACTAAGAACCAGTAAGCAAATAATCCTAAACCCTAAACCCTCAAGTCTAAACCCTCAACACTAAACCCTCAACCCCAAACCCTAAATCCTCAACCCTACTTAGAACCAGTAAGCAAGTAGTAGAAAGTGTGCAAGGTCCAGAGCTTAAGATTGGATCCGCCGTTCCATTCCCCTAAGGGTCCAAGGACCCAAATAATACGGTTTTAGGCCGAAATGCCATTAACATTAGAGTATGTGGGCCCTAAAGCACTATTATGTGGGTCCTTGGACCCTTAGGGTTGTTTACCCCAAGCCCTAAACCCCAAGACCTGAAACGGGTTGCCTAACTACATGCTAGCCCCGCCCAAGGTTAGGGTGTAGGGTTTAGGGTTGTGGTGTTTTTTTGATTTTTAGGGTTTAGGGTTTGGGGTTATCTAACAAGCCCCCCCTTACTACCCCTCTCTAGGTTCCCCGTTACTCTAGTTTATTTAGGATCAATGAAGGCTCAGATACGTGAGCGAGAATCTCTAAAACCCTTAACCCTATTTGGAGAGGTTAGCACGGGTGGGTGGAATGGTTAGGAGAACCCATAACTCCAGGTTGTAGCCTTTGGATTCCGGAATGTGGGTTGTGTGGGCTTCGTTTCTCTTTCCCTAAACCCAAAACCCTGAATCCTAAAACCCAAGCCCTGAATTGATCTTTGGATTTGAAGCTCTTGTTGCTTTGACCCGTGCTCTCCCCAAGGAAACCTGGAACCAGCCATCTACCCTTTACCCTAAACCCAGACCCTAAACCCTAAACCCTAAACCCTACACTTCTAACCCACAGCTGCCTTTCTGGCTCCTATAAAGAACCTCAAACCTGCAAGGCTTCAAGATGCACATGTTCAGGGTGAATGAATCCTTTTCAAGGGGCTTATAGGGATTCAGGCTTTATGAAGCCTTTAAAGGGGCTAATGGGATTTAGGGATTATGAACGCCTTTTAAAGGGCTTATAGGGGTGTTTAGGGCTTAGGGATCAGGGTGTATGAGCCTCTTTAAAGGGGTTGATTCTAGGGATATTTAAGGTTTAGCGGTTAAGGATCAGGGCTTAATGTTTATGAGCCCTTTAGAGGGGTTATAGGGACATTCAGGGCTCAGGGAATAAGGTTTAGGCTTCTAGGGTATTGCCGCCCAAAAATGAAAACTCAAATAGACATAAACATGGAAAATAAAATGGAAACTGTGTGTATATCAGGCTTTATAGGGATAAGCACCAATACTGTGATCGCGTCTTGCACGTATGCACTTGGCCACATGGCTTTCCCTCACCAGGTCTTGATGAGTGTAAACCAAGCCTGACGTCATATATAAACCAAACCGTATACGCATCATTTTAATGTGAGGTTGCAAAAGAAGGGTTCTCTCTTGGGGTTGCCTTGTATAGTCGGGCCTTCCTATACAGGGGACCCCAGCAAAGAGCCATAATTAAAGCTGACAACGCATTCGATGCAGATACTGAGAACCCTAAACCCTAAACAGCAGTTTCCATTTGCTTTGCCGTTATCCCTATATAACCATGAGCCAATACATACTCTATTCTACTATAGTACGATCCGTTTTCTTTTCCATTATCCCTGGATAATCCTTAAAGTATACCCCTGTATATCCCCTATACCCCCTTAAGGGGCATAATTAAGCCGGTGCGATGGCCCAAGCCTGCACTAAGACCGAAAGCATGCTCACCTGGGGTTTAAGGGTTGACTTTGTGGGACGTCACAGATGGCCCCCTCCTCAATGTGAACCCCTCAAGCTTGAAGCGCAAAGACTAGACACATGTTAGCTGTCGTGGCTGGGTGCAGTTAATGTTAGGATTTAGGGTTCAGGGTTTAGGGCTACCTCAAGCTGCTGTAAGCAATTCAGTCACCCAACGCCTATATGGGTTCAAGTGCGCAGTACTCATTCTCTACATCCGCCACACTTGTACGACAGTTAACCATACAAAAATCCCACAAGCACTGGACCATTAGGGTACTCTGTGGCCCTGAAGAATTACCAATATCACTTCTCCTTCCATTTGAGTTGCCCCATACAAGCAATACAGGATCATGTCATCATTAATTATCCCGGCATCTACGTCACGTGATCCTGTGAATGCCGCATAAACCCAGCTTCCCAACAAAAACTCGGGCCCCTTCACTAGTTCCTAAAGCCCCAAACTCTGAAACCACATAAACACTGAATCCCAAAACCCTAAATCCCCAAACCCTAATCCCTAAACTCTAAACCCTAAATCCCTAAACCCCAAACCCTAAAGCCCAAGGCCAAGAAGTCAGAGCTTTAGAGCCAAGTCTCTGCGTCCAGCGCAAGAACCGCGTAGAGAAAAGCAATGCCCAGTACAACCAAGACCTCCCGGGGGTTCAGGGTTTAGGGTTTAGGGTTTAGGGTTGGGTACTGCCCCCCCTCAGTAACAGTTGGATAATAATTATAAGATTATATATAGCCCTTAATTGGACCCCTAATATAGACTGTTACTGGGTGGGGCCAGTACCCAAGTTCAGGGTTTAGGGTTGGGCTCAGGCTTTAGTTTACCCTAAACCCTAAACCCTAAACCCTACACCCTAAACTGGGTCGACCCAAGGACTCCTGGACCTGAAGCTTTGCAAATTAGCTATAATCTAAACTCCTTACAGGAGGGTTATACGCGGGATTATAAAGAGAAAAATTACAGGTGTTCTTAAGCAGGGATACTTGGAGTTTAGACCCTGAACCCTAAACCTTCTAGAATCCTCTAGGGGCTATCAGGGGGGATACTAGAAGTCTAGACTATGGCTCAAATCAGATTTGATTTTAACAGGCTCATAGAAATCTTGCAGCGGGGGGCCCCGCGGGTTCAAAGTTGAGTTATAATCTAGGGATGAGGGGATGAACATGCTTGCGATAAAGAGTAATTATGGGACGTATATGACTCGCTATGCAACTAGGACTAGGGAGGCCCCGCCTTGTAACCCCGATCTTAGCACCCAGCCCCGAATCCGAAACCTCTCAAGGCGGAGCGTGGACCTCTTCTGAGGTGACTACCTGGACCCCAAAAGAATGTAAAATAATGGCCTTTATGGCTATTATTAGAGGTTTAAGGCTATTAGTTTACATGCTTTTGGGTGTTTAGGTAAGTCTAACATCCGCCGATTTTAGCCAAAAAGCCTGAACCCTAAGCCCTCAAGCTCAGCATACATGGGGGTTGTGTGGAGCCAAAAGGCCAACAGCAGAAATCCCGGACAAGACTCCGCCAAAAATCGAAGACATTAACTCTTTGCAGGCTCTGCCGCCCCCGAACCCCAGCTTCAAACCCTAAACCCTAGTTCCCCATGTAAACCTTATTCCCACATTTGGGCGAACTGGGGATGTATACCCTAAACCCCTAAACCCCACACCAGGGATGTATACGGATCTCAATGGGAACAGCGGGGTCCTCATCGGCATTAGGGGTGGCCCATGTTGGAAGATATCCATGGAATCCTCGAGGAACCATATGGACATACAGGGAAGATCCCGCACCCCCAAGCCCTAAACGGAACTCACTTAGGACCCTTCCGGATGGTTTTGCTGGAATGCAGCCGATGGATTGCTCTAGACCCCTAACTAAGCCCCACAGCCCAAATCCTAAACCCTTGACCCTGAGGACTCGATCTTCCACACTGCTGGCAAGTTGCAAAGGCCCCGACAATGATCATGTAGGAGGTACCTCTGCGATATTGATCTCCTATGTTGATGGGAATTATGTACCCTAAACCCTGAACCCGGCCCAAAGCCGAAACTTTAAAATCTAAACCTGAAACTCTAAACCCTAAACCCTAAACCCTAAACTCTAAACCCTAAACCTATGGGCCTCCCTAAGCCTATTTGCCCGAGATGCCCTCATTGATGGTACCTTGGAGACACTGATACAGACCCATGATGAATCAACCCCTCCTTCTAAGGGCCTTAAAACCCTAAACCCTAAACCCTGTTACAATCCCTATGAAGGGAAGGGTGTTTGTTTTTATCAGGAATCTACATTAGGTTGTAGAGCTGCGGTTTGAAATTGGGCTTGGGGTTTAGGGTTAAGGGTTTAGAGTTTAGGGTTTGGAGTTTAGGGTTTAGGGTTTGGGGCTTAAGGTTTGGGGTTTAGGGTTTAGGGTGTGGGGTTTAGGTTTTGGGGTTTGGGGTTTAGGGTTTGGGGTTTAGGGTTTAGGGTTTGGGGTTTTGGGTTTGGGGTTTGGGGTTTTGGGTGTGTAGGATTTTGGGTTTTGCAATTATACGGGCTCCG
>CAJNIZ010004866.1:0-20585 GCA_905231905.1 Symbiodinium pilosum | reverse complement strand
TCCGAGGACCCAAATAGTAGGGTTTTAGGGCCCAAACGCCTATGATATTATAGGATTTGGGCCCTAAAACCCAATTTTTGTTGGCCCTTGGGGTACTCCCAAATCTTGCAACTCGACTCCTCAAATAGGGTTTAGGGTTTAGGGGTATCTCTCTCTCTCTCTCTCTGCCTGAGGATTAAACTTAAACTTTTGAAGGGTGAGGGTTGTGATTTTTTGTTTTAGCACCTGGACCCTCATTCTTGAACCTTATACCTTCACCTGCAACACTGCAAACCCCAAACCCTTGGCCCTTAGCCCAAACCCTGAAGCCTAAACCCAAGCCCTAAACACCAAACCAGACCAGACCCTCTCCAGGGAGCTCCAACTCCCAAATAGAAGAACCCAAAAGTGTCATATGAGACATACAGGGAAGGCCCCCAGGTTACAAGTCGGGTTGGGGTTTAGGCTTTAGGGCGTAAAGGGGATAAGTATGGGCATGAGTCCCATACCTTGTAGCTATGGGACTCATAAACTTAGTTATGTGTCAAGATTGCGTGCTTAGGTGATATCTTCCTTTCCTACGTCACGCCACCCATGATCATCCATGGAGCTACCCCTCAAAATCCCCCTTCACATATCGTGAAAGATGGGCGCCAACTGCTGAACCTGAACTCTAAGCCCAAATGGCAGTTTGCCCAATGCCTTCCTACGCTATCCTTAAGAGGTGCCCGCATAGCATTCCTCTAACCCCAACATACATACATGCATTGAATATATACATATATATATATATACCGCGGTGTAGGGTTGTGTAGGGTTTAGCGTTTCGGATGTATGTCTGGCGTCCTAAGGGGGCTCCAGTCTCAAAGCCCTGACCGTAAACTAAGCCCCCGAACCCTAATCTACACAACTTAAACCCTCTTCATCAAATTGTAACCCTTTAATGGGACCTAAAGTCACCCCTGGCTCCAGAAACCCCAAAAGGAAACCTTAAGCCTTTAGACCTTAAACCCTGGACCCCAAGCCCCTAAATTAAGCCCTATGCCATGTGAGCTACTGTCTAAACTCCTAGTATCCCCCTTAATAACCCCTATAGTACTCCCCTATATAGTCCCCTGTATAACCCCCTTCAAGGAGTTTAGACTATGGTTCATGTGATCCTAAACCAGGACATCATGGGCTAGGGATGCTCTGACATACACAGCTGCAATCGGGGCCTGCCAGTGGCCCACTTGTTATTTGGAAGCGTTGTGGGTTTAGGGCTTAGGGCTCCAGAAATTTCATGGGATGGCGGTCTAGGGTTTATAGCAGGTTCATATTTATAGGGATTCTAACACGACACTCCCAGATGAGGTCCCTTCAGATCTTTTATGTAGGGCTTTTGGTTCCTTATTGAGGTACTCATGAGAATTGGCTTTAGCATGAAAAGACTCATCCCCACTGAAACTCAGCTACCGCATAATTATAGCCTAAGTTATTATAAGCACCTAAACCCTAATCGCTCCCTAAGCGCCTAAGCCCTAATCCCTAAACCCCTAAACCCAAAGCCCTAAGCCCTAAACCCTAAACTAATCCCTAAACATATATGGGGCCCTTTATTGCTCAACCCTCTCCCTAAGGGGCCAAGGACCCAAATAATCTGGTTTTAAAGCTCAAATACCATCAATAGCATAGAATTTGGGCCCTAAAACTCCAATTATTTGGGTCATATATACCCCTATATGGTCTGTGTCCCTATATCTCCCCCCTATAACCCCTTGAACTATAACCCCTTTAAAGGGACCCTACCTATTGGGGATTCTTAGGACCCTTAGGGGCTGGAACTCCAAATTGGATGCTCCGGAGCCCTTCCCGGCAAACTCGAAGGGGTTTAGGGTTTCGGGTTTTTGGGGGTTTGGGGTTTGAGGCTTTAGTTTAGGGCTTAGGGCTTAAGGGTTTGGGGGTTTAGGTTTGGGGTTTGGGGTGTTGGTGGTTTAGGGTTTGAGGGTTTGGGGCTTCAGGGTTTAGGGATTTAGGGTTTAGTTTAGTGGTTTAGGGTTCGGGGGTTTGGGGCATTAGGGTTTAGGGATTTAGGGTTAAGTTTAGTGGTTTGGGCTTCGGCTGTTTGGGGCTTTTGGGTTTAGAGGTTTAAGGCTTTAGGAGTCTAGGGCTTAGGGCTTGAGGGTTTGGGGTTTCGGTGCTTTAGGGTTTAGGGGTTTAGGGTTTGAGGTTTTGGTGGTTTGGGGTTTAGTTGTTTAGGCTTTAGTTTAGTGGTTTAGGATTTAGGGGTTGAGGGTTCAGGGCCTCCCTGTACAAGCGTCGCATATCCTCCCCTGAGCTGACGTGAGTCGTATTGTTGGGGGATCTGATGGTCCCCAAGATATAGAGTAAGATTCTATCCTTATTTAGGTAGATTACTTCCTGAAGAATAATGTGACCACACAAACTCTACTCACACGGAACCTGTAAAGATGCACCTTGTTAGGTTTCAGCCGTCCAAGCTTACCGCCAGAATGAAGTGGTTCCTTGGTTCCTCTCGCCTCACGTGTCTCAGTGCAACAGATTCCCTCCTCTAATATTGAATCCCCCTTCCCCCAGCAGTAGATATTCCGGAAAACACCCATCTGATCCAAAGGGAAGCTTCTCTGTAACGAGGGACCGGCGGGGGGTGCGGAGGCGTGAACCTAAACCCCCCCAAGCCCAGAAACCCAGAAACCCTAAACCCAGACGCTTGACCCTCAGGCCCTGAACCTAAAGCTCTTCCATAAAAAGGAAGGGCGCCCAGTGGCAACTCGCGCTGGATATCCTGCAATCCATGGGAGGAGCGTCCAGGGATGAATATGGTCTAGGATTTATGGTTCAGGATTCAGGGTTTAGGCTTTGGGGTTTGGGCTCTCCTTCTCAGAATAGGAGGGCTCTTGACCGGGATCATGAGTGGATTTAGGGGTTCACGTTAGGTTTAAATGGAAGACATTTTTTGAGAGCCTCCCACCAAGAGCTCTGACAAGGCACGGTACAGAGAGAAGCCTTCGCTATGCATCAAGGGCTATGGCTTGAGGGATTAGGCTTCAGGGGTTACAGGGAGGGGCCTCAATAGGAACAAGTTGGATAAACCCTAAACCCCTAAACTACTAGAGAAAAGGTCCCACAAAACAAAACAAACAAATTGAACCTACGGTTCGGAGTTCCATGAGTCGTACTTGGGGGATTCGGAGTAGAGCTGCCCAGCCCAGGGCTGAGGAGTTCCCTGCCTCGCAAGAATTTGCAGCAAAGGGTTTAGGTTGGGTACTACCCCCACCTAGTACCAGTCTCTATTAGGGGTCCTATTAAGGGCTATATATAACCATATTATAAGTACTATCCAACTGTAATTACTGAGGGGGTACAGTACCCACTGTTTAGGGTTTACACTCCCGGATACTAACATGGAAACCACAAAGGCCCCTATAAAGACTACAGTCCTTCTAAAAGAGGGACTATATGGGTTTCCATGTTAGTTTGGGGGAGTGTAGTGCTTTGTTTTTTGGATTTCAAGTCCTGATTGTTAAAGACTACATGGTTGCTCCTACTGATCCCAGCAAGGGCATGTGGAAAGAAGCACTGGCACGCCGGCCGCCCTGTACAGAAGGGTAGAGCAATAGTAATCGTAATCGTAATAACTATTGCCAGAATAGTAATAGTATTAATTTATTGGTAATAGTCATAGGATAAGTTCTCCGCTTGTGTTTCAAGGTCGCCATAGCCCACGCGACCACCCTTTTCTGATAGTTTTCTGACCAACTCAAGGGTTTCTGTTGCAGGAACGCCTTCATGCTGATGGAATATGCTCAGAAATACCTGTTCGCAAATCATGGCAGCTTTTGAATTCACGCAACATGGAAACCTTCAAGAACATGAGCTTGCTTTGTTCCTGTTTGTCAGCGCTTTCAAGGATTTGCATCAAAAGGGCCCCCAGGACATAAACTCTTTGCCTGATGCCCTGGGAACCTGAAGGCGACCACGTGACTCCGAACGTCATCAGCTACAGCGCCCAGTTCATTGAGTAAACTTTAAAAAAAAATCTCCGGGGTAAAAAGGATACAGCTATCACATACTCCCATAAGCCTAAATCAGCATCATACGGATCCCAAAATATGTGAAGATTGTATGCTTGACCCATAGGGCATTTTTGCATTTACTGCCTCAACGTAAGTGTAAGGCGTGTGTCCCAAGCAGCGTACTTGGACGTTCAGCGTAATGTAGACCCATGATTGATAAACCCCTTCCTTTTAAGGGCCTAAATATTAGGATCCGTATTCTAATCCCTATAAAGGGAGGGGTTTCATTAATCAGGGGTCTGGGGTAGGTACAACCCAACGGTGTCTGTACTTATGGTGCAGTTCTGAGCTCTCTAAGTCCCCTAATTTGAATAGAATTTGAGTTGCGAGCACGGGTTTAGGGTTTAGGCTTAGCCAGTCCTATTTGGGCTGGAAGTACCCTGAACGTCCCAGTAGAAGTACCATGGCACATCATAAACCTAAACAAGATCGTCTATAGGGCCTCTGCTTGGGGGGGCGTGGAAATCTGAAATTGGGTTTTGATTGTAGCTACTGTCTAAGATATATTTTGGGTGGACCCCCCCCCACCCAGCAATAGTGACTATTAGGAATAAGGGTGACTATGTTAGGGTCCTCCTATATGTCTACTATACCACTATTACAGGGTGGGGGCTCCACCTAAACTATCTAGGACATATTCAAGTATGTGTAAAGCTCTCTTCTGCCTCAGCCCCGAACACTAGACCCTTGACTCTGAGCCCTTAACCTTAAACCCTGAACTAAAAAGTCGAGATCCTGAACCTTACAGTAAACTTTCCCCATGATTATCCCTAAGCCCTAACCCCTAAATCCTAAACCCTAAATCCTAAACCCTAACCCCTAAATCCTAAGCCCTACACCCTAAACCCTAACCCCTATACCCTAAACCCTACCCCTTCAAGCGGGAAGTGCCCAGGTGCCACCCTTTCAGCATTGCAGAGGGGCGAGCAATGGCAGTCGGCTTCTTGGAAGCAATTGTGGTTTAGGGTGTAGGGTTTTGTTTTATATAGGTTTAGGGTTCAGGGTGTAGGGTGTAGGGTTTAGGGTTTTGTTTTGGCAGGGGATCTACAAGGAGAGGGTTCAGCGCTTAAGTTTATTCGAGGAGGGCCCCTTTTGCAAGCTGGTGTATATCTGGGGTATGATAGGATTGAAAGAGGTGATATGTCCTATTTCTTGTGATTCGACTTACAAGCATATCTATGTAGCTAGGGGGCCGCACCTTGTAGCATGCGTGGCTCATTCGCAGAAACTCTCACTATACGCTTTACTATCAAACCCCACGGGTCATACTAGTTTAACCTGGGCAAGTTAGAGCGACCTGACCCTAAATGGTGGTCTATTTAGGGAGTAGTACCAAAATGGCCTGAAATTGGGAATTGAAACTAAAGCACCCTGTTTAAATAGGGTCCCAAGAAGCGTTCACCTTAAAACCTAAGCCAGAGGGCTCCAACGTCTACACAGAGGCAGGCTATACACACATCCCCTGTAATAGCAACTAGAGAAGAGCGTATATAGGGGTTATATATGGACAATGGAAAAGAACATGGAAGCTACTTTTTAGGGTTTAGGGTTTAGGGCTACGTTAGTTGGACCCCCCACTCTGTAATAGTGACTATATATGGGACAAGAGTAACGACACTAGGGTCGTATTATGTTCCTAATATACCACTATTGCAGGGCGAGGGGTCCACCTAAGTTAGTCGGTTTCTAGTCAGGATATCCAGGACCTCTCCAAAACTTTAGGCTCAAGCCTTACGCCCTCATATGACAAAGAAGATACGACATGAAATGGACATTGTGGCGATACCGGGACGTCTACCTCACACCCAAACTATCTCGAGTTGTACTTGGCAGGAATACTTATATGAAACAGAAAAGCTGAGGGTCTTCTGGGTCTAAGGGGCATCCTCAACTTAATGCCGCATCTCACGAAACCTCAGAGATTAGGGTTAAGAGTAAATCACCAAAATGGTTTGGATAGAGCACCGAATAGCCAGATCCCTTTTTTGAGAAGCTCAAACCCACAAATCTGAAGCTTTAGTCCACGCACCCTGGACATAAAAGTATATTTATATGTGTGTGTACATGAATAGTGTGTCTATATATGTATATACAGATATGTCATGCTATCCTATCATCCTTTATGTACGTATTTGTATATCACTCTGTATATATATATATATATGTATCTCTCTCTCTCTCTCTCTCCCTCAAACCCTCATAAGCCCTCTAACCTATTTGAGAGGTCCCTCCGCCAGCGTACCCCCTCAAGGCTTTGTGCCTGTTCTTCGCACTGCCGGACCTCAGCGTCATGCCCGACGAGACGAGCTTTGCAAGCGCCATGGCTTCTTGCAAGGCCTGGATTTCTGTAAAAGGGGTTGTAGGCCGGTTGTGGGGCTATAGGAGATGTCAAGACTGTTGGTGGTTTCGGTATCTTAAGGACGAGTATGTTGTTTCTGATAAATGGTCAAAAGTGCATATAAAGTCATAGCAAAAAATAACATGAGAATGAAAAAACATAGGAGTAGCAATATTGACAGATGCACTTTGGTAACTTCAGCCCCCAAAAGCAGGGCTGTAGAATTATGACCTGATTGCCATGCAAAGAAGGTTTGTATCCTCGAGGGGTATAGAGGAGAAGCCAGGTTTTAAGAAGATTCCTCGAGTTCTTCCCATATGTCTCCTACAGAATCCCTATATTCTTGCATTATAGTACAGCCCTTTGAACAACGGAACACTCAGGGTACCCCGCTTTCAAAACCTGAGCCCTAAGCCGTAATCCCCTTCAGGCAGAGAGTCAGTGGCCGCTGGCTTTGCAACTCTTTTCTTCTATGGCTTCGGCACGGCTTGGTCACGACTTGACGCTAGGATGGGCTGAATGCATGCCAGGTTTTGTTGGGAGGAGGGTTGAGGGTTCAGGATTGTGCTACTACGTTTTCTTGGGGCGTGATGGGGCTAAGGTTTTTTGGCTTCAGGTTTGATTGAGACTTTCATGTTCATGAGGGCCATGCTCTTCTGAAATGCACTTTAGGTTACGCCTACGCGTGAAGGACTGTAGTCGTACAGAGCGCTTTCTGGGAGTCAATGTTGGTTGCGGGTCTTAGTAGGGGCGTAGCTACCCCAACCGAACTAGCTTCAAAGGGGTATGTCTTAAGATGTCCCACAGCAATCCTACTCCAGAACCCTCAGCCCTAGAGCCTAAACCGCGTGATCCTGGAACAGTTCCCGTCTATCGATATAGAATGCGGGGTTCCGGGAGTAGGGAGTAGGATTTGGGGTTTGGGGCTTCCTGGTCCCAGGTTCCGCACCTCAATGTCCCCCGCAAACGAGAATTTCAATACGTAAGGATAAATGACGATGAAGGGAATCATTGTATAGCCCAGAATTCGACAGTCGTTCCAGCCCTCAACCCTTAAACTTAAAACCCGTAGCTGTAGCCCACATTGGGAAAGCCCGAAGAATACAACGAGCATGGTGCACGGAGGTCAAGCATACTTTCTGCTTGAAACCGGTCAATATGCAACATAACTCTGAGGATCCACGTAACCAAATGTTGAAAGACTACAACCCCAAAGGCTCCATGTAGCTATATGGTATATATTTGGGCCCTAAAGTAATTATATGGGAACCCATTTGGGCCCTAAGTATATACCATATAGCTACATGGAGCCTTTGGGAACACCCTCCGCAGACCCTGGGAGCAGCCAAGGAGCGGCTACAACGTTGCCTGACTTGAGCATATAGATGCATGCACTTCCGTACTTGAAGAGGTGCTACTTGGCGTGCTCTTCTTTACTTACTTAGTATAGTCAAAATATGGCAAGTTGCACGGCCCTGCAAGAAGGAAACAATCACCTCATTGCAGCTGCCTGGGAACGTTGGGCTTCAACAGTCTGATTTCCTGAAGAGCAAAACTAGGATTCGATTCAGGCGACCATGTCAATGTATCCCATCAAGTCCTTGCGTATCTAGATTTCTACAGTATAGCTGCAGGGTACACAGTACATGCTGCACTCTACAGCTTTCCCTCAGGGTGCAAGTACCCAGTACCTCATGGCCCTGAACCCTAAGACCTAATCATTGTCTCTGAACCCTAAGTCTTCGACCATCTCACTTCTCCGACCCTGAACCTTACTAGGAGGTTCAGGGCAATTCAACCCAGCTATGGCGGGTGCTTACAACCCAATCATGGAAAATCGCACCTGGCTTGAGAAGCATAAAGTTGGGGTAGAAATACACAAGCCCTAAACCCTAAACTCTAATTAAACCCTAAACTCTACAACCTAAATCCTGAACACCTCACCCAAAGGCTCCATGTAGCTATATGGTATATACTTAGGGCCCAAATGGGTTCCCATATAATTACTTTAGGGCCCAAATATGTACCATATAGCTACATGGAGCCTTTGGGTCAAGGCAGTGCTCAACGCCACGTACCACACAGCGCCGGGCTATCAACTTTTCCTCGAGGCCGTCCAGGCAGGAGCGCACCTTGCTCCTTCAGCTTTAGGGTTTAGGGTTTAGCGTTTAGGGGTTTAGGGTTTAGGGTTTAGGGTTTAGGATTGTAATTTAGGGGTTTAGGGTTCATCATCTAGGGGTTTAGGGTTAAGGGTTGCAGGGTTTAGGGGTCTTCCCCCCGAAGAGGGAGAATCAAATGGAACATGAAACGGAAGCTACTGCTTAGGATTCAGGGCTTGTACTTCGTCCAACGGTGGCCAATCCAATGCGAATGGAAGTGGAAAACTAAATAGGAACTGGGGTTAGAGTTGCCTTGTTGGGCGTTGCAGCCAGGCTGCACTTTCCAGCGCTTCTATATTTGTCTATAATCTTCAGAACTAGCTGGAGTTACAATTTCTAGTACTGTTGGGTCCATTTGGAGTTGAGGGATCAAGGCTGAACTGCTTGAGCTTTATTATGGCGACAAACGGTGAAACCCTTGACCCTAATATATATATATATATAGATATAGTACCTTCCATTTTCTTTTCCATTATCCCAAAATAATCTTTATATTACCCAATAGAATCCCTATAGTCGCCAAGAGAGTTCTGCACAGGGTCTTGGCCTTCAAGCCTTAGACCCCCCTTGCGCAAAGATGCAGTTTGAATCTAATGCGACCCTAAGGGTCCAAGACCCCGAATTATGGCTTGCTAGGTCCCAAATACCATTAAGATTAGAGTATTTAGGCCCTAGAACCCTATTATTTGGGTCCTTGGACCCTTAGGGTGAGCTATTCTAATCTCCCGAAAGGGGGTTATATAGGGGATTCCGCAGGGGTTAGGGTTTGGGGTCTAGACTCCTTAAAGGGGGTTATATAAGGGATTATATCGGGGAGCATCATAGGGCTTATAAAGTGGGATACTAGGAGTTTTGATTATAGCTCATGTGAAGCGACCCCAGGAAATCTTGTGCATGTAGCCCAGACACAACCCTGAACCCCAAGCCCTTGGCCCTGAGTAGACCCCCTTACCCCTGCCCAATCAGACCTTCTACTGCGAAGCCGGAACCGCAATCAGACGAAACCCTAAACCCAGAGAGTACCCAATCGTCAGGTACTTGGGTTTAGGTTACTAGTAATTATGGTACAGGGTTTGGGTAAGTATATGATTATTAGATACTTGGACCCTTAGGGAAACCCTCTAGCCTAGCCTGCAAAACCTCTCAGGTACAGCCTAACCCCGCCGTCAGTTTATAGGTTTTAGGGGCGCCAGTCTTGGGTTGATACCTACTCCCTAGGGCTCCAGTTGCCTAAATGACAAGTTGGGGGTTCTATATACCCTGTAGTTACATAGCCCAGTAACCTGCAATTTAGGTAACTGGGAGCCCTAAGGTACTGTTTAGAGTAGGGCTCTGGGGTGCGTGTTGTAGGGTGTAGGGTTTGCTGTGGGCTGAGCCCATCAAAAACCGCTTCTAGCACAAAATACAAGAATCCTAAGAGCTTTCAGTACCTTGAGACAAAATGTTTCCCTAAGGGTCCAAGGACTCAAACAATAGGGCTTTAAGGCCAAAATACCATTAATACCATAGTATTGGGGGCCTAGAACCCTATTATTGGGGTCCTTGGACCTTCAGGGTTTGGTTCGCGTACACTTTGGGGGAACTTGAGGTACAGTGGCCTACTTCGCAAGGGGAAAACCATGCTGGATCTGCACGACCTGTTCCTTGACAGCGTAGGGTTTAGGGTTTAGGGCTTAGAATAGAGGCTTAACTTCCTGATGATGCATAGAGATTAAGGGAATGAATAGTAGAACCCTAAACCCTAAACCCTGATGGGAGCCACAATTCAGCCATACCCCAGTTAAACCCTACACTCTGAATGCTAGCTTCTATGATCATCTTTTCTCCGGCTTTTCCTGTGTACCACCCATGAGTAGGGTTTAGGGTTTAGGGCTTGCTGGACCCAGAGGGTCCAAGTAGCCAATAATCACGTACTCGGGTTTACGGCAATAGTAATATCCGACAGGTTTTGGGTAAGTATATGATTATTAGGTACTTGGACCCTCAGGGAGAGATTAGTTATCCCCGAAACCTTAGGGCTTAGGGATTACCCCACCCTAAACCCTAAACCCATAGGGTTTAGGGTTGTGGGCTTAGGGGCCCAGATGTCCAAACCCTCGCCTTAAACTCCATGGGCTTAGGGGTTAGGATCCCAATACTTTCTAAATCCGAGAGCCTGTAGCATGTCGCTGCAGACCCTGAACCGTAAACCCGAAGCGCCCAAATCTCAAACCTGATAGTCCCCCTTAAGTAGATAGAATATGGCCTTGGGTATGTTATAATAAGATCCCCATATACCCCATGTTCTATCTACGTAAGGGGGACTATAATCCCTGTTTTTGTTTTTCAAACTCGATTCCTAGACCCTAAGCCTTTAACACAATCATAGGTATGCGTTTGCCCAATTGCATATTGCTTCATGGGTGTTATGCCGTTGATTGCTACTAACCGAACCTGTGAGTAATCTGGGTTAAAGGCCATCATGGACCCAGCAAGTCGAAATGTTACGAGGACTTTGTATGTAGGTTTTAGGGTTGCGGGATGAAAAACGGGTTTTAGGGTCGAAGGGATTGAGTGGGCATAGGTGTGGTGGGTAAGAGGATCGCACGAGTGCTTTTGCTTTCTCTTCAGGAAAGACACAAGCTTCGCATGTTGAACTCTGGTTCTTTCTACATTCCTATTGCCTGCAGTCTAAAGTTGTATTCCTAGACCCTCCTCCTACCCTCTATTAGGGCCTAAGTACCCGCTATTAGGGACCATATATCCCCAATTAAGGGTACAAGGAAGGTCCTGGTTGTAAGTTCAGTACTGCTGGGTATAGTCCATAGATCGGTCTTCTTCCGCGCCACTGGGTTCTGGGGTCTTTTTGGGAGCTTTCTGGAAGGAAAATCCACCAGTTGATGGCTTCCCATGGCGTCGGGCAAAAGAGGGAGGTATGTTGGATTAGTGTTAAGGCATCTTTCAAAGCTATGTGTTCTCATAGAATGTCGTGCTTTTGGGCTCATAGTTGGGGATCGGAACTCATGGACTAGTGAACCATCAGCCCGAAACCCTAAATTCCTAGGTCTTCGGGTGCTGCGTGGCTGGCTACCCGGTGGTGGCTATCAGATTCTCGGCCAATTTAGGTTCAGGACCAGTGTTTAGGGAACTCCTCACATCTTAAGCGCGCAAAATGTCCCTGAGGGTCCAAGGACTCAAATAATAGGGTTTTAGGGCCCAAATACCATTAACATTATAGTATTTGATCTCTAAAGCTTTATTATTTGGGTCCTTGGACCCTTAGGGTGTACCAAGGAAATACTACCTCTGGTCCAGCGGGACAGTGGCGGTACCAAAGCCCCTCCGTACATCATCGTCACGGGCATTGGCAGGCAACGGAGCATGGCTCTAGTGGAGCCAAAGGGTCCAAGTACACGGTTTAGGGTTCAGGGTTTAGGGTAACTCTAAACCCTAAATCCTAAACCCTAAAGGTTTAGGGTTTGAGGTTTGGGGTTCAGGGCTTAGGGTGTGGCTTGAGGTCCCCTAAATCAGTCAGACTGTCGTAATTGGGGGCCTAAAGCCCCACCAAGGTTTAGGTTTGAGCGGGGTCCTGATCAGCAAATGCGATTCTTTTTAGTTGCACAGGGGGGTGGACCCACCCCAAACAAAGCTGGGTCGTACTGCTAAGTTCACTTCAATGGGAGGGATCAGTGAGAAATGCCCATGTTTCAGGAAGCAAAGTAAATCAATTTAGCACGCTTTTACTAGGCTACTCGCAGAAACTGGCGTTTAAGGCCGCGCAACTTTGCGCAATTAAGCCACCAAAAAAACGAATCAGGGCATGCTGAATGCTTGCGGCAAAACTTCACAATTAAGGGCACCCAGGCAAATTGGAGTCAAGCATTACTCGGGTTTTGGCGGAATGTTTATACCCTACCCACCACCCTAAACCCTAAACCCTAAACCCTAAACCCACCACCCTAAACCCTAAACCCTAAACTGCCACTAAATCCTGAGCTTGGCAGTGCGGGGCTTGAGGGTTTAGGGTTTGGGGCATTGCAGCAGCGTAGGTACCCTAAGACGCAAGGTTCCTTTCTCTACAGTAGCTCAGGTGCTCATATACTGATGGAATGCATATACCAGGACCCTCCTTGTGCCCTTCAATAGGGGTATATGGTCCCTAATAGTAGGTATTTAGGGTAGATGGAGGGTCTAGGTAGAAGTCTTAGTGTAGACCCCTGCTTACGGCACCTCCTCTCCTCTCAAGGGCCTTAATATCAGGATGCCCATTACACTCCCTGGTACGCGAGCTTGTTCACCCTAAACCCTAAACCACTTAGCATGGAAGAAGGGCATGGAGGTCTATTCTGAACCTTCTAGGGTTTAGGGTTTAGGGTGTAAGCCCAATTACCTACACTTTCATGGGTTATAAGTTATAACTATGACTTAGCATGTAATAATTACCAAGCTGTATGTAGTTGGGGTCACGGGCGGAGACAGGCTCCGTATATTTCTGGAATATGGGGTTATATGGGGATAATGGAAAAGAGAATGGAAACTACTATAATGGGTTATATAGGGAATCTAGGGTATAGAATATGGGGTAATTATATGGGGATCTTATTATGATATTCGTTTTGTGTATCCCGACAACCCAGGGCTGTTTCCTAATGAGTGCATGTTGTTAGCACCCTAGTATTGAGAGTTTAACAGATCGGCTTACTGCTCTTGAGTTGCAGTTTTACCTGAGCAGCTTAGTATTTTGGTGCTTAAGCACCCTGCACAGCCTGGATACTGCACTCGCTCAGTACCAGTTGGATAATAAGCATAGTAGGAGTATGGAGCCCTTTCTATCACCCCCAGGAGAGATGGTTACACTGTTTGGGGGCACTACCCGATGTATAGGTACTGTTTTGCGGTCTTGGGGTATACATCGGTGAACGTAGCGCCTCGAGCTGCGACTCGACTTTGGTGCGGCTTGCTGGAGGGTTATGTAGGGACATACGGCGTTACATACGGATATTCGTTGATATATCTGTATGTGGCTGCATAGAACTATTCAGGCTTTATGGTCAACCCTAAACCCCGAAACCCTATTATGAGGGAGTGGTTTCCATTGCAGGTCTCGCCCATCCTGGCAAACTTCAAACATTCAAAGCTTTGCGTCTTGGCTGAGAAGGCTTTAAGGTTTAGGGTTTATGATTAAGGATTCTACTTCTTGTTAGCTAGGAATCAAGGAATAGACGGATCTTTGCAGTGATTCTAGAGGTATCCACGTAATTCCCCATAGTCGTGTCAATTTTCTTGTACATTCTTGTGTTCCCTATTTACAAGAAAAAAGTCTCTGGGCAGCCAGGTTTTGGTCCCCGCCACAAAGCATGGCCGCAGAACTAGAAGCATCTGAACATGAACCCTCTACAATCCTTACTATGAATCCTCAAAGTCCTTTTTATAGTTGCCGTGTGTTTTCAGAGTTCCCAGGAGTAACCACCCCAAAAAACCAGAAATTCCCGAATGTTTTTGTGAAAAGAAGTCAAGGGCAGTTCCCTTTTTAGCACCAGGTGGCTTCAGGATCGGGGATGGGTCTCAGTGTCATGTGACCTTCAGTTTAAACTCTTCAAGGTCATATACGGGATTATATAGGGGAGTAGTATAGGGCTTACCACTGGGGATACTTGGAGTTTAGACTATAGCTCATGTCATATAACAAATCGCATTCATGTGCACCACGCTAATGCATCCGGAACGCGGCGGTTTTTGAGAAATACCCTGAAGTCATAGCTATTCGCAACACCCTGTATGTCCTGAGATGTCACGTCGCCCGGTTTTATATGGTATCAGCATATGCTAGGATCCATTGTGCAGGCACCATTGCCATCTGAATGTTGACACACACACACACACTCTGTGTGTGTGTGTAGCCTTGTGTAGATTGCTAGGCAGTGCGCAGCACGACGCTGTACCAGCTCCTGTCTACCTCGACTAACCTTATTTTGGAACCCTAAACGTTCAAGCATCTAGCTAGACCCTCCTCCTACCCTCTATTAGGGCCTAAATACCCACTATTAGGGACCATATATCCCCAATTAAGGGTACAAGGAAGGTCCTGGTAGATAAGGTGCGATTTGGGCCAAAATATGTGTCCGTATTGGTGTATCGAGCTTTCATAGTTGGTTTAATACTTAGCCCTAGTTGCCCTCAAATTCATAAGTTTCTTGCGATGATGCTCTGAAATCCCTAGGGTATCTTCTGCGGAGGTTACCAAGACTGAGCCCTGAGCAACTCAATCTGTTCTGGAACAACGGAAACTCCAGCTGTTTACCCGGAATGTGTGGCTCAGTCAGTCATTCCCCTAAAGGCCCAAGTACGCAATAATCATTTACTTCCCACAAAAAGAAACTTGTAAGCAATGACCAGCACCCAAATAAACCTTAACGCTATAAACCCTAAAGGTTGGACTGTTATGATTTGTGGAGGACTTGACCCCCGGATTCAAGTTCTAGTACATTCCTTAACAGTTCCCCCTATAGACCACTACGTATCCCCCTAGCCTAACTGTGGCCACAAACCCTAAACCCTAGTCCGTTGCTCACTTGAGGTCATGGAGATGTTGCGAAACGAAGGCATTCCTGTGTGGGTCCAGGACTGACGAAAGAAGTTAAGCCCTGACCCTGAAGGCTAAACGGTCTAGGGTTTAGGGTTCAGGGTTCATTGTTTAGAGTTTAGGGTTTAGGGTTTAGGGTTCAGGGTTTAGGGTTTAGGTTCAGGGTTCAGGGTGTAGGGCAACCCGAAACCCTAATCCCAAAACCTTAAGCCTAGGGTTTAGGGTCCAGGGTTCAACCCTTCAAACCTTTAAGCCTAAGAAGCCTGAATCCCAAATCCTAATCCTTAAGCCCTAAACCTTCAGCTGTGAACACTGGCTTACTGCGGGTTATTTGGGAATAAGAAAGTATGCTTAAAGCTGGGGATTCCACTAGGGGGTCCAAGAGCCTTAGGTAGGGAAGGATGGAGAGAGAGAGAGAGAGAGAGAGAGAGAAAGATAAATAGATGCCTTCGACCGTGAACCTCTCGGGCTGGAGGTACGCCTCCGCGACACCTTCGGGTGTCGCATAGCCTATAGAAGAAGATAGATAGATGGCATTCCTATACAGTAGTTTCATAAGTACCGGACCCCCTAGATATGATCATCCTAGGTACACCCCCGAAAATGCCCCCGTAATTCTTGGGAAAGCTCCAATACATCCCTATATGGGTTGTTCTCAAAACTATGGGCACCTTCTGGTTCCAGATTGTATTACAGCCCTAATATCTAGGGGCACCGAAATCCCTAAACCCTCAAACCCTAAATCCTAAACCCTAGAAGCTACCCATATTCTAGCGCAAGCCCAATGGGTTGAAATTGCAGGAAGCAAACCGTGGCCGACTTCAGCTGGATCTGTCGGAGCAAAAGAACGATGAGGGCATTAAAGATTTCACTCTAAAAGCACTTGAGGGGTATCCCGTCAATGGTTTTAGGGGCCAAGGGCTGTAGGATTTGGGTGTTGTGGATGGTGTTTTCCCCTGTTTTAGCGGAAGTGTCGCAAAATGGCATCCTTGAGAGGGACTAGCTATGACGATCAAGTGGGTCATAGTCGGGACTACTGTTGATGGATGAAATCTTGCACCACCTAGGGGCCCTAAACTACTGTAATTCCTAGGACTTTAAGGACTTAAGGTGGTGCAAGATTACCTCCATCAACAGTATCAATGTTGTGAGAAAATGTCTTGACGTCAGGAATTTCCTTGCACGAGCACCTCTTTGGCATAGCGGTCGTCCAGGGTTTTCAGGGTTTTTATGGAAGTCTGATACTTTGGGGCTACATTGGGGTTCTATAGGGAATACTTGAAAATAAATGGCAACGATTAATTAGGGGTAAAGTATAAGAGTATATATTGGGGTTTTAGCAATTGCCTGCAGGGACGTTTGGTGTTCTCTAGGCGATCAAGGGTGTGAAGGGGGCTCGAGCTTGTTCGGAGTCCTTGTGGAAGGTTTCCTTATTTGGAAGACATGGGAGCTTTGGATAGATAACTCCCCCTTAAACTTGAGGAGTTTAGACCCTACACCTTGAATCTTATTTCATTCCCCATATAACCCCCTTTAAGGGGTTTGGATATAGCCCCTCCATATAGTTCTTCAGAAGTCACCCCTGAACTCTAATCCTTAAACCCTAGTCCCTACAATCCTCGTGTGTCTAAAGAGTTTTTGTATTGAGACGAGGTCTAGCTCAAGCCCTTTGCTAAGTGAGGACCTCGCCAAGGGACCCTGAGATTCGTAGGTATAGGTTCAGGGTTCAGGGTTCCGGGGTATTCCCTTATACATTAGATAAGGGTTTGTACAGATGTTTTGCTGAGTGCTGATAAAGTTGCAAGGTTGCTAAGGAGTAGCAGTGAACGTGTGTACGCGGAGCTCATTGGGGATGACTGTAAACATACCTGTAGTTCTTACTTTTCATGGCGTTCGAAGCCCCAAACCCCTTTTCAAAAGGAATCAGTCCAGGTGGCCTTATCTGTCAGAACAAGAAAAGGCCCGATAATGTGCCCTGAACGCTGTACTCTAGACCCTAAACCGCAGACCCTGAACTCAGGACCCAAAGTCGAGGGATGCTACACCCTCGACCTTAAATCCTGAACCCTAAGCCCCGATCTTGAATCGTTTTTGTGTTTGAAGCTTTTGTGGGACAAGGTTGGTTCAGATTGTCCGTTGTTCATGTCAGCAGAAGCTGCTATTATGGCCTCACTGTGAACAGCGACATACCTGTTGTTCGGGGTTCAGATTTTGGGGTTTAGGCTTTGGTGTCTCCGCTGATACGCCCTAATGGTCCAAGTACCTGAACAACTTCCTGTATAGGTGTTTGGTCCGCGGCTTGTAGAACCTAAGCCCTGCACCCTAAGTGGCAGACGGTTATCAGCTCTTCTCAATGTTTCGTTACTCAGCAATCAACCACTTAGTTGATCCTTCGCGTCATTCCCTTCCGGCAAGGAAGATCCCACACCCACGGATTAAAAAAGCTTTCCTCCAGAGGTCCTGATATCATCTAACATGTGCATGTACAAATTCCCACACCTGATTTGCAAACCCTAAGCCCGAAACCCTGAACCCTAAATAAACACCAAACCCTAAGCCCTTAACCCTAGGAGCGGGTGGGGGCATCTTTCTTGGGTGAGCGCACTAGATCACCTGGCATATTACTTTCACAAGGTGCTTGGGCAACAGATCTGGGGTGTAGGGACGCTTATGTAGATGCAAAACATAAACCTTATCATTCTGCTTCTTCTTTTTGTTAGTATTAATATTTTAGGAACCCCCAAAATGAGACCCCTAAACCCTAAACCCTGAGAATTGCAGACTCCCATATAGGTTTCGGGAGCTTTTTGGATCCCTTCCTGCACTGCATTTTATGAGAAGCGATACTTGCGTCAACTTCTGATGCTCCTTCTTGAAATACTTGTCCCTAGGGCTCCCAGTAATCTTATAAATAGTAGGTTACTGGGCTATGTAACTGTAGGGCATATAATACCCTAGAAGCCCAGTTACCTATATATGGGGTTCCTGTCCTTAAGTCCCTATATAACCTTATACTATCTATAGCCCAAGGACCTACTATATGGGTACCTGGGCTTCTAGGGATACTTCTTACAGTTTGCTCCAAGACCTTGTCTTCAAAAGTTCGGCCACCAGGCCACTGAAAGCTCTTGCAGGGCAAATGAAAGCCGTCAACGCGAAGGTCCACGCACCCGAGAGATGCTGTGACCCTTATACTACTGATGAAGGAAATCTTGCACCACCTTAAGTCCTTAAAGTCCTAGGAATTACAGTAGTTTAGGGGCCCTAGGTGGTGCAAGATTTCATCCATCAACAGTAGGGTAAGGGTCGAAGCACCCCTGGACAAGTTTTCTTTCTACTGCTTGGTAGGAAAGAAGGGGATATAATCTCTATAAGCCCTATTGCTTTGTAGGGAAGAAGGGGATATAATCCCTATCATCCCTATTTTACCCGTATTACAAAATATGCCCTTATTCCTATTAACCCCCTGGACAAAATTGAGCCATGCAGAGCCGCACATTGCGAGCTCCTGCGGGCGTTTCGACTCGCGGCGCGAAGGCGCCCGAAGTCCTTGGGGGTCAGGCTATTAGTGCCCCTTAAGTAGATAGAATATGGGGTATATGGGGATCTTTTTGCAATATACCCAAAGCCATATTCTATCTGCTTAAGGGGGACTATACATTCCCCAGAATTCAACAAGAGGGCTTACGGAGTCCCGACCACCAAAATAAGGTCCCAAGGGTTTTAGGGGTACATATAGGGATAATGGAAAAGGAAATGGAAACTGCTATATTCTAGTAGGGTAGATATATAGGGGTTGTATGGTATTTATGGAGTCCTCGAGATCCGGGTTGGGGTAACCCAAATCCCCCTGTGAGATCTAATATGAAAGTCCAACGATGGCCCTACAAGCTGCAAAGAGACTGTTCGGATTCAACGGGGAATGGGGGCTGCATGATTTCTTTCCCTAAGCATCTAAGGATTCATATTTGAAGGAATTTGGCCCAAAGACCCTACTATATAAGTTTTTGGATGATTTTGATGCTTAGGGTTTTGTATGTTGGGCGGAGAGCGTTTCGCGTGGCAGCCAGACTAGTCATGCAGTGGATTTAGGTCTTCAAGGCTAGAGCTTAGGGTGGCGTATTGGGATTTTCTTAGCTTCCCTCCAACTAACATGGAACCCCCCCTTTACAACGGAAAGAGCCTTCAAAGAGCCCATGTTGGGTTTTCATGCTTCTTTGGGCAAAGGAGGGGTTTGGGGCTATAAGTTGGGGAGCCGCCTTGAAGTGAGCCGCATTTTGGATGACGGATCCCTATCAGTCATCAGAGGTGTTATCAAGAGGCTTTGGGGTCCAGGGTTTAGGGTTTAGGGTAAGTAGTGCTTCACACCGGGAATGCTCTTGTCGCCTATTTAGAGTAAGGTTATCACATCCTAGTGGTTGTATTGTTACAGGTTGCCTTATTCAAACTTGGTGTAAATAATCAGTTCACAAGTTGGTTCAAGCGTGTGTGCTTGTGTCTTACATGTGCGGTTCTGTGAATGCTGACTACAGAGTCCACAAGCAAACCTTCTTATTCCCCTGATGCCCCCTCATTTACCTATGTCTGCCCATACCGGGATGCCGGCGATCATCCCATGCTTCGCCATGCAACTTAATGCAGATGCTTTAGGGTCTACGGCGAGGTCGTAAGTAGCAAGCAATTCCTTTATAGTCCTTCTGCAACCATACCATAGTATACCCCATTTAGAGCCTCTTGAAATGGTTCAGGCATCTACCGTACAAGTACCATTTACTTACTTCGGCCCCTACACTAACCAAACCATAATCGCCTAACCGTGTTACACATAGGTTCATGGCTTAGCCTTGGTGCAAATGCCAGGCCGTTCAAACCTACTCTGTCACACTGAAAATCCCCCAGGGAACCCTTGAACCTGCAAAGCCCTTACCGGTGGCTGAACTGGGAGTTTTGGAGTGGATCCCTGTAGTGTGCCGGCATATACCTCCAGAATCCTACTTATAACTCTCCCTTGCTAGCATTAAGCACCAACTAGGACCTTGGTGTAGGGCCTAAGTAACGGATGGGTGAACTGCCCGGCTGGATGCGTAGATCACGGTATTGCGCAGCCTTAATGTCTTTTGAAGCTTCATTTATGGCTCTTGCCCACCCAACTGTCTGAAGCACTTAAACGCAAGATCCTGCCCCAAAACCCAAACCCAATGCCGCCAGGTAGGCCCATTACGAACCAAAAGCGATATACATACATACACACATACATACATACATACATACATACATACATACAGACATACAGACATACAGACATACAGACATACAGACATACAGACATACAGACATACAAACATACAGACATACAGACATACAGACATACAGACATACAGACATACAGACATACAGACATACAGACATACAGACATACAGACATACAGACATACAGACATACAGACATACAGACAGACAGACAGACAGAC
>CAJNIZ010004865.1:0-19310 GCA_905231905.1 Symbiodinium pilosum | reverse complement strand
GGGGGTCCACCTAGGGTATAGGGTTTGCCCGCCATCCTGGAAAGGCGCCCCTACATGACTAAGGGGAAGTAATTAGTTCGGCAACGCTGCATAGCTTAGGTAGATGCATGTTAGGACTTGGGATCTAGCGTGTAACTGCTCCCCTTATATGTGGAGTAGAGTAGCCCATTAGCTTGGTACGCATAATGTATCATAAGAGTAATCGTGGTGATCAAAGCAA
Organism: Symbiodinium pilosum; assembly: GCA_905231905.1. Lineage (NCBI taxonomy): Eukaryota > Dinophyceae > Suessiales > Symbiodiniaceae > Symbiodinium > Symbiodinium pilosum. The sequence continues at coordinate 19,090 of CAJNIZ010004865.1, read as the reverse complement.
TGGCAGTGATAGTATCACGAAAATGGTAAAACCATGATAATGACAACAGTATTCGAATAGTAGTTATATAAGAGTACCCATAATAAGGAGAATGATATCCTGGCTTGCCAGGTCGATCCTGAGAAGGCTAATCTCCTGGATTCTGCCCAAACCCACTAGCCCCAAGATTCCATGTGGGTATATAGTATGTACTCCCCATACCTACTTTTAGGGTCCAAGCATATACGATATAACTACATGGACCTTTCGGGTAAGAGTCAACACCATCAGCAGGCACAGTTCCGATATATGTTTAGAAGTATGGGCCTTGTAGGGATAGAAATGAAGATTGAGGGATTTAGCGCTTAAGTTTTCGGTGCAGTCCATATTTCCCCAAAAAATAATGATAGACATGGGTTCCATATCAGGCACTATTTTAGGGACTATACTAAACAACAAGAGGGACCCCGGTGTCCACTGTCAAACGCCCCGTAATAAGCCTAGTGTTGTCAGTAGCTCATCTGCAGGTATAGTTTCGATATACTTTGGATACTGCCCCCACGCAGTAATAGTTGGATAACGTTGATGTAGTCGTCATAGATACCCGTGAATAATAACTCGGTTGCAGACCGTTTCTTGGTAGGGGCAGTACCCAAGATAGACTCCGTATAGATTCCTTATCGACCCAAAGCCTCCTTTTTGTAGTTTCTCTTCCGGCAGTATACTGTAAGAGTGTGACCCTCAAAACCATAGCAAACCCGAAAAAGGAACTACATGGGAGCCGTCGGGTACAACTGTTGATGGGTGGGGGCGATCCTAGTAATCAACCTAGACCCTAAACCCCAAACCCTGAACCCTAAACCCTAAAGCCCTTGAAACCCACCTGAGGGCCGGGTACGTATACTGCAGTTGCAGGTAGGCTCAGTTGTCTTAGGTTGAATTGAAACCATGGGCCCCTAACATCCCTTAACCCTGGGATCCTTATGTACCTTCTATATATTACTTTTTACCCTAAAGGTACCCGTAGGGGCCCTATGACAAACAGACATAATCCCTAAGCCCCCCTAAACCCTAAACCTACTGGCGCCTCGACTGGAAAGGTCATCAGATTGGTGGGTTGCGTGCTTCTTGCTATGTCCTGCACAAGGTTTGGAGGTTTAGGCTTTAGGGTTTAGGGTAGGGGTAATATAGGGATTATATAGGGGGTATCTAGGTTAATGTAGGGGTAATATAGGGAGTATATGAGGGTTATATAGGGATCATGGAAAAGAAAATGGAAGCTACCGTAGTCACAGGGTTTGGAGGTTTAGGGTGTTTTGAGCCGCAGGGTTAAGCCGGTTAAGCCCTAAACCCTGAATCCCAAACCCTAAGTTTAGGGTTTTCAGCGGTATGGGAACTGGTGGCGGCCTATGCTTTGAGGACCGAGATGTGGCGCAAGCGTTTAGTGTTCAGGCCCTTTGCGCAACAAGGGGGACACAATTGCAGGGAAATGGATTTTTTAAGTTAACGCCCACAAGGGTTTCACAGACTAAGGGTGTTCTGTGCCAACTTTGTTGGGAGAAACTTGTACTATTACTATCGCTAATGCTCTGTCATATTTGGAATGAAACAACAATTCACCTAGAAGAAGCTCACTTTGCTGCGCACATGAGGTACGGTTGATACCGAAAATCCTGCATTACCGTAAGTAACTTGAGAATTCTGGCGTTCGAGTCTACTACGTCAGGTTTTAGGGGTTAGGGTCGCTTAGGGACATAGATCTTGCGTACGTAAGGCTCGTGAACGGGGGCATACGAGGCCGCGTGAAACCTTTATGGTGAGAACTAGCCACCTGGGAATTCTGTCGGTGCACTCTCAAGCCAGCGTGGAACCCAACAACAAACGAATTCCCCTCCCCCTAGCGTCATCAACTGCTTTGTTCTTCCTTTCAGTTGCTAGCTTTGTTTGGGGCTCGGGTAGAATGCAAACATGCGAAAGCAGCGTTACGGCTGAAACTGAAATACACTGCAAGTGCTGCAGCAGGAGGCATTTTGGGCTGTCTCAGGCTTCACTTTCACTCGCCAGGGATTCGAATGCTGCGTCCGACATCAATTGATGCCGTCTGTTTACGACGGGTGCATCTGCGTTTGCGAGCGTCCATGGCCAACACAGTACCTTCCTTGACCAGCGCGTATTTACACCTTCGCCAACATCCATGCCGGCATTTACCAGAGGATCCGCCCGCGGCGACCGACACGCACCTCACGGCGCGTGACATGGTAAGTTCTTATCCAGGCCTTCAAGAAAGCCGGCATGCCGCACGCGCACGGGGGAAGGGTGGAATCCCCGCTCCAAACTGATCAAACTCTTCACCCTTTCGACTCAACGTATATTCTCCCAAATGTATACTCATCATTAGGCCTTTGGGGAGGTCAATTTTTCTGAGAAGGCATTACTGCTTTAAGGTATGGCACCTTGAACTTTAACTCCAATTCACCTTCGCTCTACAGTCCCCCTTAAGTAGATAGAATATGGCTTTGGGTATATTACAATAAGATCCCCATATACACCATATTCTATCTAATTAAGGGGGACTATAGGTCTCAAACAAGCTGAAGCCCTAGCATCCCAGCTTCAGGACCTACAACCCCAAACCGCAAAACCCTAACCCCCAAAGGCTCCATGTAGCTACCATAGCATATACTTAGGGCCCAAAGGAGGCTTGCCATATAACTAACTACTTCAGATCCCAAGTATATACCATGTAGCTACATGGGGACTTTGAGACCCATGGGCCCTGATCCTCGAAACTCGGACCCCTTAAACCCTGAATGCCCCGCCTCTGCGGATGCTGCGTGAGCAACTGAACTCAGCTAAATGCTGCTGGGCCACGTCGACGCACGGACACAGCTTATCTTTCCGGTATGTATACCATAACCCCTTAGCAAAAAAGCCCATAGCAAACCCCAAAAAGAAACTACACAGGCGCCTTTGGGTACCTGTATCTGTCCCTCTCTCCCTCACACTCTCTCTCTCTAAGGGTCCAAGGACCCAAATAATAGGGTTTTAGGGCCCAAATGCTATATTATTAATGAGCCCCAAGCCCATGAATGCCGGACCCCCAAACCATTATGCATTATACCTGTAATAGTGACTATAAGGGATAATAGGGATCATATTGGGGTCCTCTTATATTCCTATTATCCCACTGTTACAGGGTGGGGGGTGCTCCTAAATTATCCTAAATTATATCCTGAAAGCTGAAAGACCCTGAACCCTAACCGACCTGGCTGAGCTTGAAAAAGCAAGGTTTTGCCCCTAGAGCCCCAATGGGTGTAGGGCATGAAACTTGAGATTCAAACGACCTTTTCCCTTAGAGCTTCGATGCCTGCGCGTAGCGCTGATTCATGTCCGGCACGGCAGGTACTCCCTTGTTCTCAAAACCAACCCTGACAATCTCAGTGATTGCTCAAAGCTTGGGGCTTAAGGTACCAGAACCCATTTGGATTATAGTAGTTGGAGATTATAAAGCCCCAATACTTGGATGCTGGGCCCTTGGATTATCTAAAACCTTATATTTACTTGCTACCACCTTCAAATCTTTGGCTCTGCATCTGCATCTTCCTACGGTAGTAAGTGTTTATGAGAATACGAATTCTGTGTCATACACCTGTAAGTCTTTAGTCCCACTTAACCGTGAACACTGCCAGCGTTCGCTTCAAGCAAAGTGGGCTGACCCATGTGGGTGGAAGACCTTCCAAGTGGAGTCAGGGGTGTTTGAATTTAGAGGATGCAACTACTTGAAAACCCAAACACCCAAACCAGCAACCTATGACTCTTCGCAGATTCATACATCCAACATAACACGTAAACGCCGACCACGATTACCTACCGCTTAGTAGTAATTACCCCTTAAAATCATAGGTACAACTATACCACTGTTGGTAATTGGCGTTACCCTGCCCCAAAAAAACTTGATTCCAAAACTCTACCCACCAAACCACCTAAACCCTGCCCCGGTAAAATCTTAAATTCCAAAACTCTACACCCCAAACCCTCGGCATGGGATTACCAGCCGGGATCCAGAATCGTGTGCCTTTGTCCTGTCAGCCCACCGATTTATCCTCAGCCTTCAAAAGTGCCCTGGGGAAGGGACTTAGCTGATTTAGCAATTGTAAGTCTAGGATTAGGATGATACGGGGGCCGGGATGATCCTAGACCTTCTTAGCCTTAAAGGATTACATAGCCTGGCGTGGGGGTTGGGATGACGTAACCTTATAAGCCTTAAGACCTCAAATTCGAAGCCTGCACTCCAGCAAAAAATCTCCGATCTCCTAGTACATAACCTCCGCAGCAACTACAAGTAGCAAAATGCGAGGCGGTGAACAAGAAGCTTAAAACCTGCAAGGACGCAATAAGTGAGTAGACTCGCCGTGGCGATGCTGTAGCGTTTTCGGGTTTTCGGCTGTTGTCAGGACAGCTGCTTGTAGGTTCTTCGCTATTACCCGAAACCCAAAACCCAAAACCTTAAAACCCTCAATCCTAAACCCCTAAACCCTAATCTAGTTGCCCTACACCCTAGAACCTGAAACCATAAATCCTAGACTTCCAAATCCTGAACACCCCCTACTCCCTGAACCTGAAAACCCTAAATCCTAAACCCCTTTGCCCTAATCCGTAAAATCTCAAACACCTAAACCCCTACACCCTAAGCCATGAACATCCCCTACTCCTAAAACGGCCGTAGAACCCAACTAAAAATTAGTGTTATGGTTGGCACTAGAGTTGTTTTAGGGTTTAGGGTATATTTTGGAGGCCCCTATAGACTCTGTACCCTAAGCCCCTAAACCCTAAACATCCCCTATGGACTCTATAGCTTTGAGTGGTACACGTCAGGGTTTTGGTGTAGGGGTCTCTCGAAGGAATTTAGAGTTTTAGGGTTAAGGGTTTTAGGGTTTAGGGTTTCAGGGTTTAAAGTTTGGTGAAGGGATGCGCGGAGATGACAGAAAGACTACCCCGGACACCGTTAAGGATTGTGTAGGGGCAGATGGAGAGATGCATGCTCAAGTCTCTATATGGCATACAGTTGCATTTCTATACTAGGAATTAGAATTACGGCTTGGGATCGTATTCAGGACTCTTTGGAATATTCTGATCCAAGCAGCAGGCCCTACACGTCACCGCTTCTACACCTCAAATGCCACAACACACTTGCTTACTGGTGGTTAGCACGGAATAAGGAACATAATCGCATATCATATCGGGCTTCCCCTTATTCGCTCTAGCCACCAGTAGGTTTGGGGTACGTTTAGGTTGAAGGCTTCTAGCATTTCAGAGGTTGGCCCGAAAGGCGGTGCGCGATTTTATAAGCTGCAGGGGGTAGGGTCTAGGGTTTGGGAATGAAGGTTTAGGGCTTCTGGACTGCACATTTTTGGCTCGAGCTGCATGTCACGGTCTACCTAACATCTTTGCCGGCACCTCTTAGCAAAACCCTAACCCCAAGCCCTAAAAAAGTGGCCCCTTGATGGCGGAGGATTCGGCCGGGCCTCCTGCTTTACAGTTTTGGAGGCATCTCGGCTGGGACTGTACAAAACTTGGATGCCGTGCGATTTCAGATGGTGGCCTCACTTCTCCGCCCCAGAGTTCTGTGTTAATTATGAGCCATAGTCTAAACTCCATAAAGGGGGTTATATAAGGGNNTTATACAGCGGAGTACTATAGGGGTCGCTCAGGGGGATACTAGTTTCGACTTTAGCTCAAATGGGTATGTAGCTTGGGTTTATGGCCCAGGGGCTTGGACCGTTGTAGCTTAGTGCATAGGGGCCATAGATAAACATGGGGTACGTCCATTGAAAGAACCCTGAATAGAGTGCTCGGCTGAAAGCAGCAAACACTGCGCATGATTTCTCAACCTAAAACACTAAACCCAAATGCTCCACGTATGTCCCCAGCCATGGCTACCGCTGTTTTGACAGCTGGCCGTATGGAATATCTGACAATGATCCCCGTGTAACCATTTACAGGATCCAGGTCTCTAAGGGCAACCCTGTTGTACAAAAGACTATCATATGAATGAGGTGGTGCAAGTGGGGTGTCCCACAGTTCTGGATATCGAATCCCTGCGGGGGCTTCAATCTCTTCATGCCCCCATACATACTGCTACGGCCCCTCAAAACCCACATTGGAGGAATTCCCGTGCACAGAATGTTTTTTATTCAAGGTTGCACCAATTAAGGTAGTATTCTGTTGTAAAATACCTATACCTCATGAAGATTTTAATCTGTTTAGGGCTTAGAATACTACTCATGTTGAATGGGGAGGTTCCAAGGCCCCCAAAGTTGAAACACGCCAGGATTGCCGCCCCGACGCCAGGCGTGCTGCTTTCCATTCCCTGAAGCTGTAGGCCCTCAACACTAAAGACGTTGTTCGGGTACATAGACAGAGACAGATAGATACCANNCCCCCCCCCCCCCCCCTCCGGGCGCCCAAAAAAGAATCAACACCAACCCTACACAGAACGCGACTTGTGACGAAAGTGGGATGTCCTCAAGGGTTGCAGTGCTTCCTGATGGAGTGTGGGTAAATATTCTCATGACCAACGCGCTCACTGCAAAACAGGCTACATACAAAGTAAGTGGAGGCCCCTGTTCTGGTGATAAGTTAGGCGGCCCCCCGCCACCCTGTAATATAGTGGTATTATAGAAAATATGATGAACACTATCCCTTGCAGTCATTATTACTGCGTGGGGGTTCCTAACCTACACCTCAAATTCTAAACCCTAATTCTCAACCCTAATCCAAGTCCAGGTAATCTGTGGGGACCCCACTACAGACCCCAATACACGATAATCGTTATATCATGGGGACACCCCAGCACGGTACGCCTAATTCTAAGAAGAGCTCCATGTGAATTTCCGAAAAAATGACGGGCCCAGGTCAAAACCCTGAACCTTCGCTGCGAGCATTTCTACGGCCTATAAAACCATGGGCCTTTAATTCCTAAAAGTCCTAAGTCCTGAGCCACGAATCCTGGAACCCAAGACTACTTTTTGCGGCCCTGCACAAGCCCAAACAGTATCAGTAAGTTATCTGCTTCCACACCGGGATACAACTAATTATCTTGGTGAATTCCTTGCTGGGTTTAAGCACGGCAGAGATTTGCAACCATAGACCGGCCATTTCAACAATGACAAGCCTATAGACCCTACAGTTCTTTTGATGCATCAGTCCAATGTAAGCCCCAAATGCCGCCAATCGCAAGAGTCAACCCCGAACCCTCAACCCCAAGCCCTGAAATCCCTAAACGTAGCCCTGCAGTAAAACGCTCACAGCCTAAATCCTAGACACAAGCCATCTCCAAACAAATAGGGAACTCCACATGGACCCGATTTCAACAAAGAGTAATCTTGCCAGGGCCGATTCCAGGCGGCTCCACGATCTTTCGGGGGCAGGCGTTCTCAGATCCCCAGCCCTTAACCCCTAAATCTAACACCCAAGCCTCCCCTTGAGTAGAAACCTAAAATCCTAAACCCTATACAAGCCCAAAGTCAAAACCAAAGCCAAGACCCCATAAATCGTATACCCTATGTCTACCAGCCTTGCAACTATGACGCCCTAAGGCCTCCTAAACCATCAGCCTTAAACCCTAAACCCAAATCCTAATCCCGAACCCTACATCCTAAACCCTAACCCCTAAACCCCAAATCCTAACCCGTAAACCCTACACCATAAACCCTAAATCCTAAACCCTAAACCCTAAATCCTAAACCCCCAATTCTAAGTGTCCTCGGCCCTCAACCCTGTCTTCTTCCGGAGCTTCTGGGAAAGTTGCAGCCGCTAGCCTCGGCGAAGTGTTCCTTGGCGGCTTATAGTTATAGTCCCCCTTTTTAGGGTTTAGGGATTAGGGTTTAGGGTTTAGAGTTTAGGGTTTAGGGCTATAGTCCCCCTTAAGTAGATAGAATATGGGGTAGAACGGGATCTTATCATAAATATACCCAAAGCCATATTCTATCTACTTAAGGGGGACTATAGGCTTTACCTGTCACCCCCAAATACCTACAGTAGGGTTTAGGGTTCAGGGGTTTAGTGGCTTAGGGGTTTAGGGTTATGGGCCCTAAACCCTAAACCCTGAACCCTAAAACCGTTTACCCGGAATTATTCAAGGGTTTACTATGAAATCATAGGTAAGGGGGGGGACCTGCCAGGAGTTTGGGAGCCTTAGGTTGGAGGGATGGCTGGGAAAGTAGGGATTTTAGGGCATTGAGGCGGGATTTACAAGGAAAAAATAGGGTCTCTTATTGGGATATAGAGGGGTAATTCGGGGGTATATAGGAGTTTAGGGTTTCGGGTTCATAGGATGAAGGCAGCAGGGGTTGGGTTCGTAGGGTGTGGGCTTTGGAGTTTTGGGATCATTTGGGTGTCTAGGGCTTTCGGGGTCTAAACCCTAAAGCCTGAACGCTCAACCCCGTGGCTGTAGCATAAGACAGGGTTGTGGCTTGGAGTGTAGCATTTTCGAATTCGGGGCAAAACTCTAAACCCTAAACCCCAAACCCTAAAGCCCAAACCCTAAACCCCCAAACCCACTTGTTACAGGTTCCGGATCCGGAGTCCAGACCGAGGCCTCCACTAGAAGGCCTGACCCTTTAGGACTTGGTTTACGGTCTACTTGGGGATTTCAGGCGGACTTAGTAAGTAGGGTTCAGGGTTTAGGGATTAGGGTTTATAGGGTTTAGGGATTAGGGTTTATAGGGTTTAGGGTTTATAGGGTTTAGGGATTAGGGTGTAGGGACATAGCAAGTAGGTTCATAATGGAAATAACTGGTTTACTATATGGTGTATGGGCGTTATAATATACTTACTAAGTTCCCCTAACCCTTCAAGTGGGGCAACCCACTACTAATTGCTGGTAGGAAACCCTTAAACCCTAAAGTGACGCCTCCCCCCCTCCCACCCTCAAGGGCCAGAGCATAAGCCGTTAAACCCTCAAACCCCTCAAATCACCGAGCTTTCACAAAACTAACATGACCCTGAGCCCCCAAACCCTACCATCACACTAACATGACGGCCCATGGGGGCTGGAAACCTATATGGCACTGTCTTGAGAGACAGGTGGAAACTATCCCTACATCCGAAACCCTACATATCCCTGTACATGAGCATGATCTGCAGTCTACACCCTGAAGCTCTCTTGGAGGGTTGGCATCAGCCCTAAACCCCTAAGCCCTCAACCCTGAACCCTAAACCTCCAACCCTAAACAACTCAACCCTAAACACTAAACCTTAAACCCTAAACACTTCAACCTAAACACTAAGCCCCCCAACCCTAAACCTTAAACCTTAAAACCCTAAACCCCCAAAAAACCCTGAAGCCGCCGAGGATCTGCCTCTGGGTGACCAACCCAGGAGTCAGCAAGCTGGCAAAAGCGACGAGGCACCGCGCGGGCCCAGGGAAGCTTCAAGGCTTTTTAGGGCTTTAGGGAATTAGGGTGTTTAGGGTTTAGGTGTTTAGGGTTAAGGGGAATTAGGGTTTAGGGGGTTTTAGGGAATTGGGGATTAGGGTTTGGGGGAATTAGGGTTTAGAGTCTAGGGTTTAGGGAATTAGGGTTTAGGGAATTGGGGCTTGTCTCCCCTACTACCCCCCTCTATGCTTCCCCCCCCCGTGTTCCCCCTTAATTAAGCCTAACTATGGGGAACCTAGGGGGGGTAGTATAGAGGGGGGTAGTAGGGGAATCCATGAGTTTAGGGTTTAGGGAATTAGGGTTTAGGGTGCAGACCCCAAACCCTAAACCCCGTTCAGCTATAAACACGTTATCCTTATAACTCCTTAGTGCTATAAAAATTACAGTTAATGAATATGACTAAAACATTAAGAGGAGACCACAGTTCTAGGGGCTTAGCAAGTAAGGTCATAATATGGATATTTAGGGTTACTACACGGGTTTCAGGGGATTCACCTTCTTACTAAGTCCCCTGACCCTGCAAGTAGGGTTTAGGGTTGAATCTTCTGGAGTTGGAAGTTCTAGGATTTACCTGGCCCTCCCCAAGGGTCCAGGCACCCAAATGATAGGCTTTTAGGGCCCAAACACAATGATGTTCAGTGTATTTTGGACTTAAAACCTATTATTTGGATTCTTGGACCCTTAGGGCCTGATAAGTAGTACGACTTTGAAGGTTCCATGTCGAAGTCCAATCCTGGGTCACGAATGCATAGAACTTGAAAGCTGGGAAACTAGAGTTTAGGGTTTAGGGTTTAGGGCATTATAAGGCAAGACTGTTCAACACCCTAAAAACCACGATATGATCGCAGTTTCCATGTCATTGTCCTTTGGCTTTTGTATTGATTCTCCATTGCTGTGGTAGTGTCCCCCACCACTAAAGCCAGGCACCTAACCCTGAACCCGAGACCCAAAACCTTAAATCAAATCCTATATGACCTATAGTCTGAACTCCTAGTATCTCCTTTCCTAACCTGTATATTACTCCCCTATACAATCCCCTAAATAACCTCCTTTAAGGAGTTTAGACTAAATCTCATATACCCCTACATACGAGTAGTGTTTTTTGGTGGTTAAACCCAGTAAGATAATATTCCTTATATAAAATACTCTACCCAAAAGGAGGACATAATCTTACTCTATATTGGGTACCATAGTACCCCCAAATGAAATACTAGTCTTCTGGCCATCTTGGGCTTCCTAGGCTGGTGCGGGTGCGTGCGCAAACAAGATCCAGGACGCCCAAAATCAAGCAGCTCCTAAGTGCCCCATTTTGTAAGGTTTAGTTTGGGGTTTAGGATTTAGGGTTCAGGGTTTAGGGCAAGTTTAGGGTTTAGATATAATGGAGAATCTCAAAAGGGGAACAACATGGATGATCAAGACTGACATTGTAAAGTTTAATACTAATACTCATACAACTGCTCCTGCTCTTGCCACATCATGTAGTGATGATGTTGCACTCCCTTTAAAGACACTCGTTTTGACATGCTTTGGAGGCTGTTTACAGAGTTTCAGCGCATTGTTTGGAGACTGTCTTTCATGCGCTTCGCCTGGGGGGGCGTCACCGAATCCAGATCATCTTCATCGTAAGAAGTATAAGCAAAATCCTCAATCCGTGGGAGCCTTGTTGTGGGGTACGTCTCTTTCATTTTCTGGAGGCCCTATTGCTAGCCGGGGTCCCCCCTATTCAAAGAGAATGCAAAATCACTCTTACCAGTTTTTACTACGATTACTGTCATTCTTATCAGTACTATTGCTATTACTTTTGCTGCTCGTATTTCTACTGCTGCTGCTGATGCTGCTACTGCTACTGCTACTGCTACTGCTACTGCTACTGCTGCTGCTGCTACTACTACTACTACTACTACTACTGCTGCTAGCACTACGAGTACTACTAGTACGAGTAGTACAGTTCTTATTATGAGGCAACTCGGACAGATGGTCTGGGGCTTCACGCGCACAGTACGCAGCGTGGCACGGCTTGGGTTTAGGAATTTGGAATCAGGGTTTGAAGTTCAGAGCTTTAACCCCAGATGCCTGCATTGCAGTAGTAACTACCCACGAATTGATAAGTATAACCCATAAAACGGTAGGTAAATGGGTGACAGGCAGGCTCTCGGGAGCTAAATCCTATAGACCCGAAAACCCTAGACGGTAAACCCTAAAACCCTAAACCCTAGACCCTAAAGCCTAAGGTATGAGCTGCTTGTGTTGGGCTTCCTGCTAGGAATGGCATGCAGGTGTAGCCGAGCGGCCTCCCGATGGGTCCTTGCGCTTGTGCCTTTTAAAGCCCCCGCTACCACAAGGATTAGGGTTTAGCAATTAGGGTTTTAGGGTTTAGTAGGGTTTAGTAGGGTTTAGGCCTCCCGAACTGAAGTACCCCAAAATCCGAGGCCCTCGCAAAGGCAAAACAGCCTGGCACCCAACTGGAGGCATGGAAACGTAATGCCGTACAAGAGGAAACTGAGGGAAACCCTACTGCTGGGCAATGCAACCATCCGTGGGTCTGAGACCCTTCGCAATTTGGTGGCTTGGGGTTTTAGGCGTTTAGGGTTTGAGCGTTTAGGGTTTACAGTTTGGGGATTGCTGAGACTTAAACTAAGTTCCGATAATAAGTAGATATAGTAAATAAAGGGGTTTCCCCAAGATACAAATTTCCAGTTCCTTCACAGCAACCCCGTTTAGGGGCTTAGGGTTCAGGGCTTAAGGTTTGGGGCTTAGGCTTTAGGGTTCAGGGCGGTCTAGGACTGAGGGCTCAGGGGATGCGAGAACCCTGAACCACAAGTCGAAAACAAGAGCTAGCTAACTAGCTGTTTAGGGGTTTAGGGTTTAGGGTTTCGGTTTTAGGGTTTAGGGCCTCAAAGTTTTGTACTAGTGACCAGCGTAAAGGTTTCTGGGAAGTATATGATTGTTGGGTACTTGGACACTTAGGGAATACAAAGGCTTAGAGTCTGGGGTGCATCCCAAAAGCATTTTCTCTGATATCCCCAAACCCCACAGCTACGCTGGACACTAACCAACTTACGTTAACATACATCCTACCGCCTAGAGCCCTATGCTGACGTCATCTATATGTAGTAAGGAGCCATTTATGCAGACGCATACGTTGAAAATCAACATGCCTCGCCCCAATTCCTCCACCCAATTTGGGCCCGACACTTAATTATGATTCGCAGGACTCATAATTATAAATTGTAATCGCCGGTCTACAACCGCAATAGACCTCTTCGTTCTCTACACGAAGCCCGGAAGCCAACTAACACTTCTGATGTAGATGCTAAAAGTTGAAAGATGTATAGGCACATACGGGGCATACTCATGATGGAGGACCTTGTGCATCACAATACACCGCATTAAATCATTCGAATTCATACCCTACCCCAACCCCTTCCCCCATTGTAGTATAAGATAATATATTGGGAATCATAAGGGGTATGTAGGGAACATGGGGATTTCTACAAGGGGTATACAAGACTTGTGCAAGGGCGCTACATGGTAACTTCCCTGCTGAAATAGCCTTAGGTTAAATCTTAGGGGACTGGGTGTTTTTTATAATAGGGTGTAGAGTTTACCCTAAACCCTGAACCCTGAATAGGGTCTAGGGCACTACAAAGCCTGAATCGTCCAAGCTCCCGCTACCCCATGGTGGAGTTGGACTTCATCTGGGTTGCTGCTAAGGTAACTATGATAGTAATAAGGACACAGAGGTTCTCAGGGGGATGTAGTAGGCCACCTAACCTCCCTAAACCCTAAATCCTAAAGGCCAGGACTTCGTCCCTTGAGATGATAAGTCTTCGATTTAGGTCTTAGGGTGTAAGCCCGAGAAAGCAAAGCGTTGTTGGCTTCACAGTGTCCCGGCTCTTTATAAAGCCCACTACGCACCTGTAAGGGGTTAAATAGGATTTAGGCCTTAGGCTTCTCAACCGTACAGCCCTGCGGGTGATCAACGCATGTCAAACAAGGGGTTGGTAATTACATAGCAGAGCATCTCATATCAATCTTCCTTTCGAGGCCATACCCTATGTGAACCCCTGTGCTCTAAACCCCCAACTTGAAACCCCACACCCTACAACCAAAACCCTAAGTGGCAAAACTGAGGACTACATCCAAACTTATACCCTATAACCCTAAACCCTATACCCCTAAACCCTATAACCTAAACCCTATGACCTAAATCCTATGACCTAAATCCTACAACCCTGAACCCTGAAACCCTCAAATAACTGCGGCCCAGGAGTGTGACCCTTAATTGGGGTCGCGGTTTCCCCCTGTTCCTCTCGAGCCACAAGGTCAATAGGAGCCCCCTCAAAAAAAGGTTCCGTGTTACGGCTTGGGGTTTAGGAGTTTGGGGTTTAGGATTTTGGGGTTTAGGATTTAAGGTTTAGGATTTTTGGTTTAGGATTTAAGATTTAGGGGTGTAGTTGTTGGGGTCTTCTAAACCCTAATCTTGAGGAGCTCTCAAAGCGTCCTTCTTGCTTTTGGGGGCTGCATCAATATCAGAGAGAAACCCCGAAGAGGCAAGGCAAAAACTATACCTGGACTCTACAGAGCCCACCTTTGTTAGGGCGATGTTCTTCCTTTTCCTGGTACTAGGATCCCAAATAGCTTAGAGCTAAAAGGGGTGCAAAAAGTCACCCTTTTTTGAATAAAGATTAAGATCGCAGGACTCCCAAGCGAGAGAAAAAGGGCTTACTCAACACTCCCTGGTACAAATACCTACAATTGAGCATTTCGTGGTCCAAGGTGGGTCGTTTGGCTTAGGGTTTGGGGATCAGTGCTGAGGGTCATGAAGCACCCGTTCCCAGAATAAGGACTATTAATTCTCCCAAAGTGCCTCCCAGCATTTGGGACATTCAATAAAACACCCTTCACCTAAGATTAGACACCCGTACATTTGCATGTTTAACATGGAGTCAATATCAGCACCAATATACCAAATATGATTTGCTCGGGGGGGGCATTGACGATACTGACTGGGGCGTTTTGCACCCTATAATCACTGAGCCCTCTTCCGAATCCCTAAACTCTAAACCCAACACCCTACCTGGACCCAAAAATAGGTAAAATAATGGCCCAAGACCTATAATGGCCCAAAAGGCATTGTTTTTTTTTACGTACTTTTGGGGTTCAGGAAATCCCGAAACCCTGAACCCTAAACCCAATAAAAACATTTTCCTACTCACTCAGGGCCAGGTTCAGGGGCCCAACAAATCTACATGCGAAGGGGCTGATGGGGCTTGACAGCACGCACTTGTTTTTGTGAGGACAACACATGTATAACTTTAGGGATTTAGGGTTTAGGGTTTACCTGTAACCCCCATTACCTACACGTGTAATTACCTATAAAACTGTAAGTACTTGTGGCTGCAAATAATGGTTGTGGGATTTTTGTTGGGCTCCATCTTTGGGGGAGGGTATGAGGTTCAGGGTCTTGTGATGATAATCCCCTCGGAGACGAGCTTTCTAGCTAGGGTCTAAAGTTTAGGGCTTAGGGTTTAGGGTTTCGGGCTTAGGGTTTCTGGCTCAGGGCTGCGGGCCAGGGAGATTCTGATCTTTTTTGGGGGGAGGTCCCCTCAGAACCTTGCAACTGCAGCGATGCAGATTCACCTGGGAACAGTTCCCGGGAAAGCCTTGCAAAGCAGTTCCGCGTGACTTCAAAGCATCCTAGCCGCTAGCCTTGGTTTCTTGGGTCTTCAAGGGTTTAGGGTTTAGGGTTTAGGGTTTAAGGTTGTCAGAGCCCTCATTCGGATTGAGTGTTTAGCTCTCCAGGTTATAGGTTGCCGTAGAGCAAGAGCCCTACCCCTGCAACACTCCAGCACTCGATAAGGCAAGAACTACCCAAACAAAGGCTAACCCCTAAACCCTAAACCCTGGGTCTTGGGAAGTCTAAGCTTCTCCAGACCAGCCCCTCTCATGGTTGTCGTCAAAAAAACTGCTTGTCCAGTTCCTTCCTGAACACCAAAGGTAGGTAACATAATTGCCTCTTGGGCTGTTTTTAGCTGTTATGGACCATTATTTTACCTACTTTTGGGGTTCAGGTTGGGGTAACTGAAAACCGCCCATTGAATTGGGTATTTATCTTAGGGTTTAGGTTTTGTATGTACCTCCACCCATGGAGCCAGGTTGCCTATTAAAGTGCTCTGTATTCCAGCTATTGAAATAGAAGTCATTTCACGGACAATATGGCGGACATCTTGCACCACCCTAAACCCTAAACCCCTAAACTGCGGAACCCTCAGACAACTGCAATTCCCACGTAGGATTTTTGCGGCCCTACGAGTGGTGCAGGGCTTGTTAGGGTTTAGGTTTTACCCTAAGGCTCCAGGACCCCATAGTGAGACCCCAAACCTTAGCCCCCAAAGCCCAAACCCCATTGGAGCCGTAGGAGCCTTAGGGTTCAGACTCTTCCGTCAACAGTGTTTTTCATGCATTGTTTTCAACCTGGCGATCACAGGCTCCGAAAATCTCACTTGTAGGAACTTTCGGAAACCTAGGGTTAAGGGTGCGCAGGAATGATAAGGTTTCTGAACCCTCTCCCTTTGATAAGGACACCCCCACCCCGGCTTATAATGGTAATGTGTTGGGGGTATTTATGCTTGGGGCTAGAGGGTGCTTAGGAATTGCGGGACAAAGTTATGGGTACATGGTTACAGTCATACTAAATGTTGAACATACCTCCCACATGTTCCTCTTTAGGATACTACACAATTGTCAAAGCTGCCCTAGCTGCTCAGCGTTTAGGGTTTACGAGTTAAGGGCTTTGGGCTGAAGGCTGTAACTGGAATCCAAATATCAGGGCAAGACCGTGAGCGAAGATCAGAGGACGACCTCATCCTATCCTCGATTGGGCACATGTCTTCCCAACAATATGGAGCCTGAAAAGTGACCCAAGCTAAACCCTCAATCCTAAACCGTAAACCCTAAACCCTGAATCCTAAGGCTTAGCTGCAAAGTCCAACACATCCATGCAACTCCTACTACAAAAGAACCGGAAAGAACGCAAGGATAAAAGAGCAACCGTGCAAACAAGACAATGCAGGCTCTATCCTGTGCGCGGCCCTGAAACCTAAACCTTAAAGCACTAAACCCTGAGGCAAAGCTTGAACGAGGGTCATGTGGATGCTTTGAAAGCGGGCGCGTGCCAGCTTGCCGCATGGCATCTGCCGACAGACTTCAAGTTAAGCGCTTAAAGGTGGCTCCAATATCCTTAGATGGGGTCCACGTAGGACCTACTTGTGAATAATCACCCCAAAGCCGTGATTTTCAACTCTCTTTTCACGGTTGAGGGTTTAGTGTCTGGGGCTAAACCTTAACCCCTATAGTCCCCCTTAAGTAGATAGAATATTTGGGGTATATGGGAACCTTGTTATAATATATCTGAAGCCATAATCTATCCACTTTAAGGGGGACTATAAATCCTAAACCCTTAGATAACAGCAGCTGATAGCAGAAAACCTCCACCACCCTGCCCGCCCCCATGTCTAAAGAAACACTAAACCCGTAGCTTCAAGTCCCGTATCCTACTGCCCGCCCCCATGTCTAAAGAAACCCTAAACCCGTAGCTTCAAGTCCCGTATCCTAAGGCTCCTAGGGCCCTGTTGGGCTTTCTGGGCGAAGGTTTGGGCTTTGGAGGCTAAGGTTTGGGGTCTCACTATGGGGTCCTGGAGTCTTAGGGTAGGCGCTACAAGGTATCAACAGAAGCGCGTAAAGCGGAATCATTAGCACAGGTAGCTTTTCACAGAGCCCCGATTTACGGAATGATATCACATTAATAATAATAGCGGGTATACAGCACTATACAGGGCTTCGGGCTTCTGTTTCAGGATCTTAGTTACCCCACACTCATATTTGGTTTAGGGATTCTTGGCCTTGGGTAGCTAAACCCTAAACTCTATCTCTAGACTTCCGGAGTGGCATACTACATTCCTGATACGTGATACTTTGGCAAAATAGGGAACCTCAACATAGACCCGGTTCATGCTTAGGGCCTAGAGACCTTCAAAATGGTAAAGCTAATTTGAGGACTCGCCCGCAGATACTTGTGTTTTGCATTGTAGGGGAACGGATATGGTATTTGCCGTAAACACAAGGCCCAGAAAAAAACCCAACATGCTAGAATCCTTGCTTATATTGGGACCCACAATAAGAAGGAATCACTACCCTATATACTGCTACGTAATCCCAGTTTGAATGTAAGTTTCCGTTTTCTCTTCCACTTGACTATTAGGCGGCATAATACGCGCCTGGACCCTAATTTCCGAAACCCCATATACCCTAAACCATATGCTGGGAATCTGCGGGTTTTTCTCTACCTAGCCTCTCCTCGGTGTGTCACAAAAACTGTACCACAATGTATACCTTAGGAGGACCCCCTACCCTGTAATAGTGGGATAATAGGGATATAAGAGGACCCTGACATAATCCTATTACCCCTCAGAGTCGCTATTACTGGGTGCAGGGGTCCACCTAATATCTACCTTACACGTCTGGATTGAAGCAAGATTTCCTCAATCCAATGTAGGGCCAGACTGGCGAGCAAAAACCCTCGTCCTAGCCGGACCGGCTCAGCAATCTTGGAGGGACGGAGCAAGATGCGCATAGCATATACCCTGAACTGCAAATAGGCGAACGCGTTGGTGCTGGCTTGCAAGATGTTCTGGATTGCGTTCTCAACGCCCCAGAACTACAGGAAGTTTGTGCCTGGCATCCAGGGCATTGTGCTTAGAGTCGGTAGGGAAGACACAGGTACCCGCGTAATCCCGACACCTTTAATTAAATCGCATTAAGCATCCTAATCTACTGTATTTTGGGTTCTCCGTTTACCTATGTAACCAGAGGTTCCTCGGATGCTGGTCATGTAAGCTTCAACAGCCCTACACCCCTAAACCCTATAAGGCCAAGACGGCTAAGAAACGGTGGCTCATTAAAACGGGCAACGGTCCGTCGGAGCCTTGAGCGCATCAACATATTAGGTGTAGGGTTTGAGGATTAGGAATTAGGGTTGCGATTATGGGCTAAACCCTGAACCCTAAACCACACGCCCTAAACCCTAAAACCTAAACCTCTAAACCTTAAACCCTAAACCCTGAACCCTTACAACCCGAAAGCCAAAGCGCAGGGGTCCACGCGGCAGAGAGAGAAGGCCCTTGACTAGACAAAGGGCCAGAAAGAGGACTTACATCCCGGGTTCTTTCACCAAGCCTGTACAAATCTTGCGAATTCCGGCTGAATTAAAACACTTACATGCTTCTCCATCACCCAAAAGGAAGAAGGTGGACGCTAGCACGAGAATCATTCCGGTGAACATTTTGAAGGCCAAAGAACAATGCACTACCGCTTGGATCCAGCTCTTTTAGAACACCTGCAAAACAAGGTTTCCCAGTGACCGCACTTCAGATATGGGTACAAGTTTTCCTAAGGTGTAACTTTAATAAGGCGACCCAAAAATGAAAGTGAACAAGGGTATTACTGGGGTACCTCAACCCGAAACCCTAAACCTTAGGCCCTGAACCCTAGACTCTGAATCCTTTAAACCCTAGAATATCTGAAGCCAGACCAAGTTGGCAAAATTGTCTAACCCTCAATGCGGATGAAGTCAATTGGGTACTGCTTCTGTTAGGGTTTAGGATTTCAGGTTT
>CAJNIZ010004863.1:8361-20409 GCA_905231905.1 Symbiodinium pilosum | reverse complement strand
GCAGTGTACAAATTTGGCACAAGCTTCGTTTGAGACAGCTTGACGGGCTACTTATGGAGACTGGAGGTGGTTGGTGTTCGACCGCAATCATCGTTCTGTTGCTGAATAAGGCACCAACCCTGGCAACTGGGAGACTGCACGGCCCGTTGAAATTTCGCATTTGCTCAAGAATTGTTTTCTTACCTATGGTCTCATGTGAGGGTCCGTGGGCGCTTCCACACCCTTCGCTTGCCACGAGGCTGCGCAGGTCTGCCTTGAGGTCGCGCATGATGGCTGCACGACGGCGCCACAACGTTTGCAGACTCTAATATTAGTATCTATCCAGGCTTTTGACGGAATGCCTGCTTCATGGACGCGAGATGGTCTGGAACAAATGCAATTGCCAACGGTAGCTAGTCATAGCTTTGGGCTAGGTTTGTGTCCTACATGCCATGATGTTGAGGCCTTGCAGCTTTTTACAGATCGATTTCTTTTTGCAATGGCAACGCGCGTCTTACAGCCAGCGACCCGTAAGCCACCTACAGGCCTGAAAGACCCCTTGCTGGTATCAATGCGCGAACTGCCTCCAATTGGGGCCCGTATGATATTCGTAGCACGATCGCATGCGCAAGCTGATTGTCCACGTTGGAACCATCTTCTTCCTGAATCCGCCGGAATATTTGGGCAACATGCGCCCTGACCGCCACGCTGACGACTTCTGGAGATGGCGGGCGGAATGTCTTGAAGCATTATGCTGCGACTGCAACGAGATGTTGGAAGTTCACTATTGACAAATAGTTGTGCTAGCACTGCAAAGCTAAGGAGGAACGTGTCGAAAGTACTACACCATTGCAGCAGTTTGGAGCAAGCAGTTCGGGGAAGGCGACCAACAACAGGGATATTCGAGAAACTTGCAGTGGCTTCATATTCTGCGGGATCTGGGTCATAAGCACAAGGTTTTGATCAGGCATGCGCATTGAGACCAGGAACCAGGTCTGCAAGGCTGCTTTCTCCCGTGCTTAGAATTTCATGGTATGAGTACTCATCAGGCGGAGGCTCCAGCTCTGAGCGATGGGGCGATGCAACAGTGCTGCTGTCACAAATGATGCCTTCTCAGGCGGCCCCTCAAGCGGGGCACCTTGCTTTGGAGACGGCTGCATAGGGCCTGTGACTTGACCTACTGGTGTCGGATTGGAACAAGCATTTCAAGATGATAAGATTGAAGCGCTTTGGGTTTTCAAAGCTATATACCAATGCATCCTTTTTTTTCGCGGTGGGGCCTATGGAGAAACAACTCAGCGTAAGGCGGGTTCGGGCGTGAAGCATCTTCTTTTTCGATGGTTCTGGAATTCCTACAATTTTCCTTAGGAACCGTGATGAAGGCCCGGGCCCTGAGTAGGGATGCCTTGGGAGGCCGTCAAAAACCACAGGGTACTCCGTATATGGCTGGTATGACCGGCCCTCAATGAGGTGTCCTGGAGGGGTGAAGACGGCCCGTGAATTGACCTGACCTCTCCGCGACCCGTTACTTCTGCCATGCGCTCGGGCTGTGAGCCCTCGGCCAGCGTTCGGGGTGTGTCGCTTGACGGCAGCAACCCCTCACTTAGTTGAGGGGCATGAGGGCTTGGAGTTTTTGGGGGGTTGTGGGGTGGGGTGGGGGTTTGGGATTTGGGGTTTAGGGAGTCTTGAGTTTTGGGGTTCATGGGAGTGTAAGGTTTAGGATTCAAGGGGTTCAGGGTTAAGTATGTGGTGGTTTGGGTTAAGAGTTTAAGGGGGGTTGGATTTCAGACATCATGGCAGTAGTGCAAAGGCTGGACATCAATTTTTGCTGAAGGGCATTTATGATGGCTTGATGTATGATGTCATGGGTTTCCGTATTACCCCTTGCCCTTGCTATACTACCCCTCGTAGGTTCCCCCTTTAATTTGGGTTCTTTAGGCATGGTGAGTTAAGGGGGAACCTAGGAGGGTAGTATAGCCGGGGGTAGTAGGGGAACCCATGAGGATGATGTCTCCACTTGGAAGTTCATAGGATTTCATCACTACGTATTTTTGGGCTTCCAATCCTGCTTAAAGCCCCCCTGAAAGGCTTCGTAGGGGTTAGCCTAATTATATCACAAATACAAGTAGCCGAAACCCTAAACCCCTAAACCCTAAAACTCTAAAAGCTTAAACCCTTAAACCCTAAACCCTTTAAACCGTAAACCCCTCAATATTTGCCAGATCTCATGAACCCCCAGCCCCAAACACTCAACCCTAAACGCGGGTATCAGTCCAGGTTCATAATCCTGGGCAAATTATGGCCGGTCACCCTACCTCACCCAAAACAATGGTTTATCTCAGGAATAATTTCAAAATGGCTGGACGAATTCCCCACAACCTCGCTAGCAACATAAACCCTAATCCCTACGCCCTAACCGTGCTTTCGCTACTGAAAGAGATGGCAGGACGTTGCGCCATACGCAGCCTATTGGAAGAGCTCCAGAAATGGCTTGCCCATGCCGACGCCATCGGGCTTCCGCAAGCCGTGGGTGCGTTCAACAACCACCTGTACACCAATGCCTTCCATGTGGCGTGGCACACGAGTGAGGAGACGCAAGAAGCCGCCAGAAGCCTGTCTCCAGGGAATTTTGTGTGGGCCTCCGCGATCACCCTGCTGGTCCCAAACCTTTTGTGTGACCTGAAAATCGAGCAAGCAAATGCTGGAGGGTCACGTGGCGAAGGAACGGCCTACTGGCCCTAAACCCATGTGCAGCGACTCCCAAAAGTCGGACCCTGAGCCTTAAACCCCAAACTTTGAGACCTTGAACACTGATGCCCCAAAAATGATTGAAACCAAAACCCTTAGCCCTAAACCCTAGTGCCTAAACCCTAACCTAAGCCCTTTGAGGCCCGAAACTAAACCCAGCTGTTGCAGGAAGGCATTGAGACTTGCTACCCGCAAGTGCAGCCGTACGACACGCAAGTCCACTGTCCCGGGGCCTGCTCGCCGTATACTAGGCGGCCTTTGGGTATAGGGTTTAGGGTGGGATCCAGTTGGGAGTTTAGGGCCTAAAGCAACCCCAAATCAACAGCTCTTTCCCCAAAAACATGCGTTGCAGTTTTGGGAACAGTTATTGATGTGTGGTTCTGGTTTCGCAGGCAGGGTTTTGGCGCGCTTGGGACTTTAGGATTCACGCTTTGGGGAGAGGTTTGAGTGTTTTGTTTGAGTATTTTGAGTGAGGGTTGGGGAGGAGGGTTTAGTTTGAGTCAGGGTTAAGGCCTTAGGGCGTGCGGAAGGGATTTGGCGTCCATTTGGAAATGATTCCTCCTATGAGAGCAAGTGTGATTGTTGCCGATTTTGTTCTTACCGTTCTTACTGTTTCCTATGTGTCTCCGTTATTGGTATCATATCCTTGTTGTTGTTTTCAACGTTGAAGGCTCGAAGGTTTGCGGCTATGCCAAACAAATTCGGACGACAACTATAGAGTCTGGTTGTTGGTTGAATGTCGGATACATACCATAGCGTGTAGCTTTGGGGCTTTCAGGCTAAGGGGAGTGTGACGTAGGGTCCCGTCAGTACTTACAGCATTAAGGATATGAGGGGGAATCATGTAGGTTTCTTTGCTGATGGTCCGCGACGCAGAACAGCAGCTGCCTGACCGGCACCCTTCGCAAACTCCTTCTGGTTGTGACTGTCGCGGCTCTATCGCTGCCGCACCAAGCGAAGCCAAGAAATGCCTCAACGGCTATCCCCCAACATGGTGGCGATCCTGAAGACGTTGGAGTCCTTGCCAGATGAGCCATGCTGCCTTTGCGCCAGTCACCGCCAGTCATGCCGCCAGCGCCTGTCGCTCTTGATCGCAATCCCTTCGTGGCATGTCTTTTGGAAAATCACGTCTTTCAGATTGCGTCTGCGGTGCTGACAGTGTTGAACCTCCTCCATGTCTAAATACCCTGTGTCCTCCGCTGTGTGATGCCACCATTTTGTGCCTGGCCCAAAGCGGAGAATCCATGTATAGATCCCCCCGGCTGTCCCCACATGATCTAAGTGTAGAGACAAGCTGAGCAAGGCCCCTAGCCAAGGCCGCCGAAAATTGAAAGCTATACCGCCTACTTTCTGGATAGCAGAACCTTTATGGACATCGCAAGCTAATCTGTGATTTGTAAAGATGCCGTGGTTTCTGAAAATTGCGGGTGGCATTGGGTTTCGTACAGAAGGGGTTATATCCTGCAGGCTAAATAATGCAAAGCTGTTTTGGCGAATTCCGTTCCCTCTCATGCACTGCAAATAGAAGCCTTGGACCGATTTGGAGATTTCCTTGAAGCCCTAAATCCTAAACCTTAAACCAAACCCTTAACTTATAATTCTATTGCAATCACTTGTGTTCTAAGTTTTGCACCAACTCATAATGTTAATGTACTTATTGTGGTAGAACAAACCAACCTCAAGCTCCAGTCGAGGAATTCAGGCCATAGCCCTACAGCCTACCCTCACCCCAAACTAACCTAGGGTTTAGGGTTTAGGGTTTAGGGGACAAAGGCCATTTTATACCGGAAGTAGTCTTTATGGGGCCAGGGTGGGTTTCCGCAGTAGTTGAGGGAGGGTAAAAACCTTAATCGAGGTATCCGCGGCCTTTGGACCAGGATCTCTTTTATGCGGAAGCCTCAGAGGAAGCGCGGTGGCTCCAAGTGGGCCAATCAATCTCGAAAAGGTTGAGGGTTTAGGGTTTGGGGTTGAGGGTTCCCTGAAGTCCAGAGTTTGCAAAACCTTTGATTTCAGGAGCATACCCAAGCTACATGAGCTGTAGTCTAAACCCCTCGTACCCCCTGATATAACCCCTGTACTGCTGTATATAATCCCCCCTCTAGAGCACCCTTTTAAAGGAGTTTAGACCCTAATCCCTAAACCCTATATTATCCTCTATGTACTCCCCTTTTAAGGACCAGTTTAAGGTTGCATTAAGGGTTTGGAGGTCCTGGACCTTGAGACCTTGAAGGCCCTCGCATCGAACCCGAGATCTCATCCTCCCAAGCTCTTACGTCGGGTTTAAGGTTGAGGGTTTAGAGTCTAGGGTTGAGGGTTTAGGGTTTGGAGCTTGGTTTAGGGTTGAAAAAGTCAGAACCAAAATTAGGACACCAAAATTATGGATTCTGGGTAGCATACAGCGCGGGGGTAGGGACACCCAAGATGTTTGTATCCACATCCTCAGCCTTTAGAGCCTAAACCTGAAGGTTCTGCGCGCCAAGCACCTGTCTTGGGGCAACGGGGGAGGCTAGGAAAGATCAAAGGAGTTGCAAAGTATATGGTCCTTCTTCTATGACATCCTTTAAACAACACTAAAGCGTTGAATGCACACTAAACCCCAGACCGCCTAGACCCCTAAACCCTAAACCCAAGCCTAACCCAGGTCCAGTACGAGCCACGCGTGGTGCACAACGTAGGTCGCCAGGTTCCTTACCTGGTTCAAAAGGCCACGGGGAGGTGTCAGAGGGTCCAGGTCTTTGGGCTTAACGTTTAGCGCCTCCATGTACGCATGATGGACGAAGAGTGCCACGGCGGATATCCGTAAGGGTCCCAGGACCTAAATATCCAGGTTCCAGCTACCAAAACCCATTGTGATCATGTTGGTCATTTTGTACCTCAAGCTATTATCTTTGAGCCTTTGGACCCTGGGGGCTCTAGAAATTTTGGTACGGATTCCCTCCCTCCTGAGCGCCAGGGAGTACATTTCGCTTCTAGGTTTAGGGTTTGGCGTGTAGGGGTTTAGTGGTGTAATTGGTGGTTCATGGGCTTCATGAACTACATCTAACTGTGATATAAACCCTCCGAGTAGGGTTTTTGCCGGTAGTACTAGGATGTATCGCCTGGTTCAAATGTCGAGCTTCTGCAGTGTCTGTCAAGGTCAGGGGTTCAACGCTTAGAGTTTTTGGTTGAGGTTAAGGGTTGTTAATAAAGGTTTATGAGATTGACGGCCGACTTGAACAGGGGGCTTTTTTCAGCAGTGTTTTCTTTCCTTGTACGAACCCACCAGGCCTGTAGTACCCGTACGAAGGAGACTCATGTGCAACTTAGAAAGACCTTTAAACCCGAAACCTCGCACCGCAAATCCCAAGCCCCCTGAATAACGCCAGGGCCCCACAATGTGAAAGCTCTTCAAAATGTCTGGTATGTAATCCTGAGAAGGGACCCCTGTAGTGTCCTCATGTTCCCTATACTTCCGTACAGTGTGCTGGGAGGGCCCTGTTTTGAGAGACTTTCCGCATGTCTGGGAAGGCGCTGATGACCGAGGGTCCAATTTTGCTGGGAATGAAAATCTACCAGGACCGGCTAAACCCTAAACCCCTAAACCCTAAACCCCTAAACCCTAAACCCTAAAACCCTAAACCCTAACGGGTGACCAACTTGCAGAATTTTAGGTTTGCGGCTTATACTTCAGAGTGTTAGGAGTCCAGGGTACAGGGTTTAGGGTTTAGGGTTTAAGGTTCAGGGTTTAGGGTTTAGGGTCCTTCTTTTGCATGTTCAAGACGGGCCAAAGTGGTATGTGGTATGTCTCTTTGTATATGAAAAAAGAGTAAGGAGTAAAGGGCAAAGGCTTTGTATGTGTTCCAGTGAGGAACAAGAAGATGGATGTCAAAACGGAGAACTTGATACCCCCAAACCCTAAACCTTAAACCGCATCCAGGTAATGTGCTTTGTCTAAGAGTTTTCAACATGAGCAATCCCCGCCCCACGGTGGTGAATCCCCAACCCCCTAATAATATACATTCCATACATAGTGTCATTATATGTGAGGGAGATACATTTATTCTGAGCGGGGATTTTGAAGGGGGGAGGGGGTTAGAAGGTCTTCTTCACGTTGCGACCACAACACCAAACGCCTTCTTACCAAGTTGTTCCCCAAAAGTGCCTACCTGCATCAAAACCTTTTGAGGCCCAAGGAGCTCCATGGTCATACAACACGGTTTAGGGTTTAGGGTTCAGGGTTTAGGGTTTAGGGTTTATACAGTCTACAGTATCCCGATCAAAAGTTGTCTTGAGAATCCCAAGCGCTTGCCAAATTTTGAATCATTCAATATCCTGCACCTGCAAGCCCGAAACCTCAAACATTCTGTAAACTTCACACAGTTCAGCCTAGCAAAGTAGCATGCTTGTTACTAACAGAACTCTCCAAGAAGGATCCATTAGGTTCAGAAAGCTGCTAAATCTTAAGCCCTAAACGTAAACCTTAGTCCCTAAACCCTAATCTCTAAACCCTAAACCTTAATCTCTATGCCCTAAACCCTGGACGCAGGACTTCTACGCGTACCAGTCAGGTACCAGACCTAGACTAGGGGAGGGCTACACGTTTTCAGGTTAGGGCTTAGGGCTTAGGGCTTAGGGTTTAGGGTTTAGGGTTGAGGGTTTGAGAGGTTCAGGGTTATTATAACCCTGTCAAGTCAAAATTGTACTTAAAAGCCAGCTACCGCCATATGGGCTGTTCTCAAAATTATGGGCCCCTTTCGGTTATTGATTGTATTGCGGCAGCTAATATTCAGGGGTACCAAAATGTGACCCTAATCCTAAACCCTAAACGGGATTTCGGGACTGCTAAGTTGAGTCACAGAGTTGCGTTGAAGGTTGCGGTTTCGGTGTCATGGGTTTAGGGTTTGGGTTTTGGGTTTGGGGTTTAGGGCTTTGCATATTTGACTTTCGGGCTTACAACCCCACAAACCCTAAACCTAAGGAATTAGCAGGGGTTATAAGGATTGATCATGACCGGGCATTTTCCCGGCTCTCTCTTTTCTAGCCAACCTCGAGAGGGTACCCTAAACTCTAGCCCCCCCCCAACCGTCTCAGCCGCAATGGACGAAGAAGTCAGTCCACCAAAACAAGAGGAGCTATAGGGGTGCTGTCTAAATTTGCCGTCCGTTTCCGCAAAACCCTCAAAACCCTAAATCCAATAACCCTATAAATCTGGAACCCAAGAATCAACAAGCCAACAATCCGTAGCCAGCCGGGCTACTTCTGACAACATGAGTGTTCCTGAAGATCATCCACTTGTTCTTGGGTGTCTTTCAGGGTTTAGGGTAGAGTTTTACAGTATTCTGGCAGGCTAGAAGACTGGGTTGCTGTTAAGGAACTTGAATTAAGTTACTCTATTGGGGGAACCCTATTATTCACTATAAATACCCATTATGGTAACCCTAAGCCCTAAACCCATTATGGTAACTTAATTTGAGTTCCTTAACCCTAAACCCTAAACCCATTATGGTAACTTAATTTAAGTTCAACAGCAACCCAGAAGAGGGCCCTCATCTTCAGAAGCTCCGACATCTGAGAAAGTACCAAGGCATCTACAAGCCTGTGCTAAAGTCGTGGAACCGCTACATGGGAGGGCATGCGGTGACAGGCAGGCTGTGATTGGTTTGGGTTTAGGGTTTAGGGTTCAGGGTCATTCCCCCTTACGGTAACTGTCCTTAAAGGTTTCATTAAGGGGATATTGACCCTTCCGCCACCTTCCATGGCTACTGTTACTTTATGGGGGGATGCCCTTGGGTTTGGGCTTTCAAATTTGCGTTCTAGGGGCGTGCTGCTGAGGGCTTCCTGAGTTACTGCTGTCGCTGTCATACTGTATTACTAGCCAGGATGAGGCTTGTCCCTAAACCGCAACTGGCGGCTCAGCGGTTAGGGTTTGTTACGAGTTAGTAAACTATGAGAGTTCATGTAAGGTTCAGAGTGCAGGCGGTCTCGCGGTTCAGGTCTTCTGGTTACTTTTGATAGTTTTGATCAAAGGCCCCCAAATTCAATGTAGCTTAGCCCGTATTATAAGGACCCCATGAAAAAGGGACCCCCATTTTTTTGGGAAGCCCTACATTGGATTGACGTTTGGCGCCTACCCAGATTCCGACCATGTGGGGACAGCACAACAATTCGTAGGGTCAACTCGCAATCCAGGTGCCATAGAAGCGTTTAGGGAACAAGGGACCTTATAATGGTTCCCGCTACCCTCTGTGGTCACTATGGGAGATCAAACCGCTGGGATGTGGCCCTTCGAAACCACAAGTGAATTCTACTCACCGGTATAATCCATATTGGGGTCCCCTATTTTGGAAACTACCAAATTGCAAGCCGACCTTTGAAATGCTTTAGGGCTTTACTTTAGCACATGACGTTGGCGGGGCGCCTTTTTTTTCCTACTTTCTAGGCTGCTGCGTAGGCTATTCGCCATCTTACACCCCAGAACACTAAGCTCGGAAACCCTAAGCCCTAAACACTGAAAACTCAAAGCTCTAAAGCCATAAGCCCTAATTAGCCCTTTGCAGGTAATATGTTGTAGCACGCCCCCTCCCCTCCGTGCTGGCTGTCAGTAGGGAATGGAGAAATGGCTCCCTTTTGTAAGTCGTTTTCCATCCCCAGTAATGGAGTAGTTTCCATTTTCTTTTCCGAACCTGAACGCCTAACGCGTCGTGCGTAGTTTCCTTTCCATTCCTTCTTTCCCTATTAGCGGCCAGCGGATCAATCCTGAGTTTAGGGTTTCTGCAAGTGGGGATTCGAGGAATTGATCCCTATACTGGGCCCAACTGATGCACAAGAAATTTGTAATTTCCGTGTTCTTTTTGGAGCCTGAAGCCCTAAACCCCAGAATAGCTTTCATTTTCTTTTCCATACCTTCATTCCCTGCTAGCAACCAACAAGTTAACCCTAATCCACGAACCTGTACATACTCATAAGCCCGCAGTTGTTGATCTCACATGTGATTTGCTCTTCGTTTTTGCTTTCCATTCTTAACCTGTAAAACCTTGTCCTTGTATGTCTTTAGATACCTCTATAGCCCATTTGAAGGGGTCCCTGAAGCCCAGCAAGCCAGTGAACCCTGAGCCCTAAACCCTATACCTCGAAACCCCAACCCCAAACCCTAAACCCCAAACCCTAAACCCCAAACCCTAAACCCCAAACCCTAAACCCTAAACGTTAAAACCTAAACCCCTAGCTGGGTTGAGGCATGGGCTTTGGCCCCGGCTACATCATAGCGGCTGGGACCTTCCTTTATTGGTGTATGGGATTTAGGGCTGAAGGTTGGAGTTTAGGGTTTAGGGTTTTGGATTTAGGGTTTAGGGTCTAGGGTTTAGGGTTTAGGGTTTAAGGTTTAGGGTTTAGGGCTTAGGGTTTAGAGTTTAAGGTTTATTACCATTACTTAGGGTTTGGGGGGGTCATTTTGGTTTTGAACTTCTAAAATTGTAAAATTAAGGAAATTGGGGACCCTAAGTAATGCTAAGTTTATATGGGCTTGAGGGTTCAGGGTTTAGGGGTTTTGGATTTAATTTATACGACCCTATAGCATAAGTCCAGAAGGAAATTCTGAAACTGAAGGTCTTTGGGCTTAAGGCAGGCTTTACATTGGAGTTATAGAGGGTCTATATGGTTGAATGGAGAATATTATGTAGCCCAGAGGGTTCATGTACCCAATAATTCGGTACTTGGGTTTTGGGTAATAGCAACTTTAGTACAGGTTTTTGGCAGGTATGTGATTATTAAGTACTTGGACCCTTAGGGTAGTGTTTGGGGCCTTGGCTGGGCAAACTGCACGGACCTCGCCCACTTCATCCCAAAAGGTTGTTTATTTCTACAGAAGATAGTCCGTAATTGTTGTGGTTTCGGGTTCTGAAGTCATGAAGGGCCAGGGTTTTATTTGGGGTTTTGGGGTGAGGGAGTTGGTGATGGCACAATGGCAGGAGGCACGAAGTGCCCGAACAATTGAACTTACTGTCGGGTCTAGGGGTTAGGATTTAGAGCTTAAGGAGTCTAAACCATGTGATTATTAACTCTGCGAACATCATGCTGGACATAATCTGCTGCCTGGAAGTGTACGCTCCGGCGGCACCAGCCCGCCTGTCAACAATTTCCTCGGCGAGGGCTATGGCAAATAGAATCCCAAGACTGCCCTAGGACAGCTTTAAAAGCCAAATAAGACGGCTTTGGCAACCCCAACCCCCAAAGTTAGAACCCGATAATCATCATATGATGGTTATAGGGTCCTAATTTCTTTTGGGGGGGGGCAACCCTCCTCACCCTACCCTAACCCTACCCTACCCATCCCACCCTACCCCACCCTATGCCGGGTTACCAGCATCCCCCTACAAGGAGGGGCCCCCTAGTTATAAGTTGGGTTATAAGTTGGGGTAACTATGGATATAAGTTCCATAAGTGGTAGTTATAGGACTTATAAGTATAGTTATGTAACCCAGGTCGCTCCAAACAGCGTTTAGGTTTAAACGTTTAAACATTTTGGTGGGTTGAAACCGTTTAAACATTTCTTGAGAAATAATCGTTTAATCAATGTTTAAACAACTGCCTGTTGGGATACGTTTAAACCGTTTAAACATTTCTTGAGAAATGATCGTTTAAACAATGTTGAAACAATTGCCTGTTGGGATACGTTTAAACCGTTTAAACATTTGCGGGGTAGCACAGGTTTAAACAGTCTAAACGTTTCGAGCATGAGAGACGCTGCAGCATCCACCGTCTTGAGGCCCTAATGTATGAGTATATTTGGGGCACGAACACAGGTTGGGTTGTTTTCCTGTATGGCTCTCGTGTTTGTTGGCGGTCCGCTAGGCACGCGTTTGTAACCCTCAGCACTGCAGAGTCAGAGCTAGTCGCTGGACTAGACGCTGTTGTAGCACTCCAATCCGCAGAGGCCATGCTGAGCGACTTTGGGGTCTGGTAGGACTTTGCGTGCTGATCCCAGTCTGCACTGGCTATCGCCAGTGGCCAAGGGTCTTGGAGAACCCGACACCTCAGGATGCGTGCAAAATACCTGAGAGAACCGTACGAATCTGGGCAAATCATCCCTGTGTATTGCACAGGGTCGCACAGGCAGCCGATCTGTGGACTAAAGCCCTTCCCTCTGCGAGGACCAGCGAGCTGCTGGCCATCTGGGGTCTGTTTCTAGCACAGCACACCGCGCCCCGCGGAAGCGGAGGCTCACTGCACACACTGCACTGCTGGCGCAGGTGCGCACTATCCATGACGCACTGCAATGTATGCTTAGAGGAGTCCCCCAATGGTCGCTGGTCTTCGTTGTTTAAACGGTTTAAACGTAGCCGT
>CAJNIZ010004862.1:7286-20590 GCA_905231905.1 Symbiodinium pilosum | reverse complement strand
GGAGGGGTCTGGAACGGAATTCGGGACTTGTTCCAGACCTCTGGATCCGGGTCTGAATGGGGATGTCCGTTGTCACTTGTTCCGGACTAATCATAGTGAGCGATAGCCAACTTAGCTGGGCCCCCGTACCAGTTTCCGGCTCCCTCCGCCAGCTCCCTCGCCACAGCATCCATGAGCTGTTCGTGGCGCCTCGTGTGCATGCAGCGTCACCGAACTTTGCAACGTGACAGAAGCGACGGTCCAATATGTGCATCAGACAATTGGCCAACAAAACCGCGTGCACAGCAGCAGCACTCTTGTTTGCATGTATTCCCCCAGTCTGCAGGAGCCACGCTGCACGTGCTTGCTGGGAATCTTCGAGCGACAAGCAGAAACCAGGCAAGGTCTCCAAAGTGTTAAGTTTAGGAGCTGGGGATATATCCGCATTGCCATACACCTGTTTCGCTGCATCAAACTTGACCTTGCGAAGACATGCAGAAGTCCGCGTCGGCTTGGCCGCGCAGAGATTGTCATGGCCATCTGAGCCATCCTTGGGATGTCTAGGCACATGGTTCATCGAATCCACACAGATCCTAATCTGGAACGGCCCAAGGAAAACGAAACAATGGCTTCAAGCTCTGGAGACTTTGCATCCCAGCTTTAGGGACACAGAGTAACCTGAGATGTTGTGGCGTTGGCCCCAAGATGAAAGGGAAGTCCATTCACCACAAAGGCCAATCCGCGCTGTTGCATTAACAAGCCGTCTGCTCAGAGCTGCAAGGAGATTTTACCCTTTTTTCACGGGGCATACCGTGCCGCATCTGTCATTTTCGCCGTGCCAAGCAGCCTCTGCTCCAGAAAGATAGGGGCTATATGAGGGTTATGTAGGGGCTTTATAGGGGTCATATAAGGTTCATAGGGATTAGATGGGATTAGGAAAATGAAAGCAGACAAGCCCAGAAGTGTTCAAAGATGTCGCGCTGCCAGAGAACCGCTTAGGCGCTCCTTGCTGGCAAGGAACGTAATCTGGTCATCAATGATGGACTTTCTGCGGTGTCTGCTCCAGGAAGCTCTTTGTGGCTGCTTTGCGATAATGTTCGCATTTTCCAATGAGTTTGTCAGTGTCCTTAGGACATGAACTCTGAATGTAAAGGCCCAAAGTCTTCTGCAGCATGGGGCCAGCCAAAATGCCTATCACGCCTGAAGAAATGACCCCTCAAGTCACGCCAAAAGCTATTGTGATGAGGTACAAAGGTAAGGCTTCCAGTGGCAGCTGTAGCTTTCTGCTGTGCTGTTGCCAATTAAGCGATGGCATTGGACGAATAAAGTTGAGACGCTCAAAATCCTAGCCTGGGGAATTGCCGGCCGCAAAGGCAGTTGAGAATTCAGGAAAGCAGGTCAAACAAATGGAATCCCTACACCCTCCGCGGTCGAGGCCCAGTGCAACATCGACATGCTTAAAGTGTTGCACTGTAGCAGTGTAGCATTGTAGCTTGCCTACCAGTATGCCTAACCCTCTGACCTGCGTCGCTGAGAACAGAGTGGGTGAAAGTGACACACTGATATGGAGACGAGATGCTTGACTTGTTCTGCCACCATTCGGACATCTTTTTGCATCATGATCCTGGATGGAGAGCGTACGCCAAATTTGCATGAAGCACAGTATCATCATCTGCCGAGGCTCTGGTCGATGGCTCTTGCAGGGCCCTTGCACCGCAGGATGCCATCTATAAAATCGGCACAAGTAATTTGCCCGTCACCTCAAATGATCGAGAACAGCCTTGTGTTGGCTATTGCCCATCGGTACTGTACCGTACTGTACTGTACTGTACTGTACTGATCTATGCTAATCAGGAGCAGATCAAAAAAGGGGGCCAATCGATGTGCTGGCCCTGAAGCCATGCAGGTCATGGAATACCCTGGTACCATGTTCAATCTTAGCGGGGAATGCAGCCAGGTTAACTGCACCTGAACCCTCCTGGGCGTACATCGCAGCAAAGTGCACTGGCTTTCATGTAGATAAAGGGCTGAACCAGAATTCCCATCCCTTACGATATCTGATGCAGCAGCTTCAGCAAAATCACCGTTTGCAAGCAAGTGGAAGAGCGCGCTTGACTGCATCACGTCAATGTCGAGCGTTTCCAAGTAAGTTGTAACGCGCGAGTCCATGAAGAGCTCATTCCTGAAAATGCTTCATGTGACGGCACATCGCTGCATTGACAGCACGAACTGTTTCCAAAAGCCAAGATTTCACATGGAACGGCGTCAAGCACGCTTCAGATCATCTAGTAGACTTGAACGAAGCGAATGAGCTGAAATCTGTTAAAGCAGTGGGAAATGTTAAAGTCAGGGTACCGACACTTAAGAAAGCAAAGATAGCGGCCACCATCATCACCACCATTACAGGATCACCACCACCACCACCACCACCACCACCACCACCACCACGACGTTCACGATCACCACTACCACGCATCATCATAATCATCATCATCATCATCATCATATAAACATCATCATATAAACATCAGCATGGACATCGCCGTCAACCTCGACATCAACAACGTCCGCGCACACATCAACAGCCAACGGCGATTAGGATGAAATGACGACAAGAACATTGACCACAAGAAGCAGAAGGCGCGTTACACACAATGTGGCAGCTCAGCGCTAGTGCTGTATACAGCTTGCCGGTCTGACAAAAGCTGGAGATGACAAGGGCGAGGACAAGGAGAAGAGAAATGACGTGGCGAAGAATGAGAACAAAAGGATGACCACAAGCAGCTAACCAAAGTTGAAATCAGCTCTGTCCTTTGAGATCGGATCTCACTAGTACTGTAGCTGAGAGTCATCTCTTCCTCATCAATCAGACCGTCCTGGCTCTCATCAATAGCATTGAATATGCCTCAGACATCACAGCTTGTGCATCCAAGGGATCTCTGGATCACTTCCCAGCAACAAACCTGCTCAGCACACGAGCCGCCCGAAATCTCGTGTCATATGTCATGAACAATGATTCGTAACTATCATCGCACATTATTGCCATTACTTAAAACTAACCATCACGAACTAGCTTTACTAACTGTTACTACTATTATTATTAGTTTGTGTGCTGCATGCGCTGGACCACAACAGCTGCGAGTCGCAGAGAGCAAGGCCAACATCAAAAAAATCTTTGACGTCTCCTTGCATGCCTGGGTACTCTCAAGCTTGTGGATGTAGGTGGCTTTTCTTCGCAAACCTTCCTGGACCATGAGCTCAGCATCATTGTTTGCCGCCTCTAAGGTCTCCCTCAAAAAAATGGCGGTAATTACTCGAATGACCTCAGCACAGTGCCATATGACAGCGCACTATATTCAAATAAAGCCACGAGTGCCAATCCAAGGCGGCCATGAGCAACATGCCAACGAGAGGATGCGCATGGATGTGAAATTCAGGAAGCCTATGCCAAGGTTTACCTGCCCCTTTTCCGGTATGGAAGCTTGCTAAGAGTACAAGGCAACTGAAGATCCTGTGTTGCAGCTCTGCCAATGCATGCCGGCCCGCTGCAAACACAATGAAGGTGATGTACCTGGGCTTCAACATGTCAATGTCCGCCAAGGTGAGGTGTGTGGAAGTCAATGTGATTTTCGGTCGACATGGTCAGGCAAGTTGCACCACATAAAATAAGACGTATGCATGGCTCACGTGCTCCAGCACCGGTCTTGCATAGACGCCCCAATTTCCCGCAAATGTCAGTTCGTACCTAAGCACAGTTCATGATGTGACAGGGCACTCCACTGTCAATGCAACTGATCAACAGCCAACACGTCGTACATGGTGCAGACACCAAGGGGCATTGTGTAAATGGATCGATATGAGGTGCCGTAGTGCTGCCACACCCATAACCGCCACTCTGGGTCCTGTGACTCGTCGCTGATGTAATCCTGCAGCCTCAAGCTCGCAAGTGGACAGCTTCCTCAAGCTTTCCCAAGCCAATGCAGGCTGAACTTGCGAAGCAGCTACTATAGGCATGCACAGCTGAGGGTCCCACAGATTTCCTATCAGCAAGCCGCCAGAAAGCATGCAGAGGCCAAGCAGTGCCATAGACCAGCTCAAGGAAGGCAAGAAGGAGCCTCAAAGGACCAAGAAGTCCATGACAATGGAAAAGAAAATGGAAACTACTATAATGGAGAATCAAATGGAAAAAAATGGAAAATGAAATGGAAACTGGGAAAAAAAATCTACGCTACTCTCAAGACTCTCCGCATGTCTTTCACACCAAGAAGCTGCAGGCGTGCACAAGCACTCGCAGACCTTGCCAAGCATGGCACTGCATGGCCCCAGTGCAGTTTCTAGGCCTCCAGATTCACAAAACTCTCTCCGCGCCTCGAAAAAGACGGAGTGCTCGAACGATGCGAACAACTCGAGCCTTAGCCATACGTAAGATATCCGACCAAGGCTAGCATGCCTACACGAGGTACAATCATGGAAGTGTCCGTGATGCTTTGCAGGCCGAGAAGCAAGTTTGACCACCCGGAACACGCGCAGCGTCGTTGCATTGTGAGCCGGTGTTTCGGACAGCAGAGGGTCCAGCAAATACAGGTCTGCCACTGCAATCAACACGAGCGTAGCATCCAGCCAATTCCAATAATCGCGAAAGTACTCGCATCTTACGCAGTACAGCCGGTACACCAGCTCAAGGCCAAATACCACAACAAAGACATGCTCCAGCACCTGAACAAGAGGTTCTGCAGAGCACGGCGGTCGGCAGTAGTGACTCAAGCCCCAGAATACATGCTCTCTGACCCGCACAAGAGGCCATGTAGTCCCTGAGCTCCAGGCGTCAAGGATAGGTTCAGTCTCACACCAAGGAATTCCACCAGTTATACCAAGGCTTGTTGCTGATTTCGAGCCCAAGCATTCCAAGTTGAGGGCCATGGCAAAGGCATTCCTGGACAGCATAAATTGCAAATTCATTCGAGCGGTGTTGCTCCATCTGCTCCATGAGACACGAACAGCATGCAACCAAAGCGCAGAAGGACAAGAACTCCGATGATTGTGTCAAAGCGGCCCATCCTCCGATCCTGCTTGCAGAGGCACGTTGAGGATACATGGCATGCGATTTAACTGCATGCGTGCTTGCATGAAGACGTGGTAAGTCCTCGCCACTAAGCTGAAGCATCTCTGCTGCAGCCCATGAATCGATGACCTCCTGGTCGCTATGCCTGCGCATCAATAAGCTTTTGATACTAGGTCTCCAGCCAGCAGCCCCCCAACAAATCAATTTTCTGTCACATCCTCGCCCGCCCCCACCTCCCCTTTAAAGAAGGCGAGTGTGACTTCACCACAACACAGAATGAATCTGTCACAACACCACATGATTCTGAAGCTTCCCAGTTTTAAAATGAGGTGCTTTTTGTTGTGGCGCTATGTTGGAGCGGGCAGTGTTTCTAGCAAGCGCAACAAACAGCCCAGCAACGTGATGCAGGGCTGGACATTTACGACCCAGCGCCGTTCTGGCTTGCGAAGAATCTGGGCGTGAGTTTATGACAGCTGCGCCCTGCCGTAACTGCCATACCTATAGTAGGTATGTGTGGTCAGGCGTCTAGCGTTTGTGGCCCCCCATGCTCCCTATGGTACGGTCTGGGAGGCTATAGATAATCCACTCCCAGGCACACCCACAGGGGGAAGGGAGAAGGGAGGGTCCACCCCAACCCCTGAACCACAGCCACCCACAAGGGAGGGGTGAGAAGGCCTAGACCATGAGGGGGTGGGGTGGGCAGGGCCAGCAAGTGCGTGATCATGTATAATATGATTATGAGTCACTGGCTGGCTTCCTGCAAGCTCCAGGTACATCCTTCGCCTTCGCGTATGCGCGGCCCGCTCTACAATTGCTCCTCCTGCAGCTGCGGGTACCGATACGATGCAATCTTTGTCATTGTGGTAGTTTCAAGCACTACGTCTGCTGCTTCTGCCACCGCATCCACCAGCACCAGCACCAGCACAACCAAGTCTACAAATTGCAACGTCATGAACAGTCTTGTTGTTCTTTGCGCTTGCTCTCACTGCTCGATCTTGGCATCAGTATGTGCAGCCAGTGTTGTTTGCGCACTGACTCTGAGGCTGCTGCAAGTTTTGCTGTTGTTAGCTGAGCTACCACCCCAAACTCTTGCTCCCAAATGCGACCGCACATTGAGGTGCATCTATTGGATTGCTATCGGTAAACCATGGTAAACCGCATTTTGAAGCGGTATCGGTGTTGGGCTTTCCCCATCGGCATTTCTTGAACTTCTACATGCCATGCTGTCCCGAAGCATGTTTCGTGAGGTGTGCGTCTACCAACACGCCGACGGAGAGCTCACCCTGCCTTTTGTCAGATGGCCGCTTCTCAGATGGCCTCTTGTCCGCCGATGTCTTCCTCTTACTGCCACTGTTCCTGCGCGGCTGTGTGCAGTAAGAACAACTGGGCCATACAACCTGAGATGGAAGCACGTGCCACCAAACGCTGTAGCCTCTGAACTGCATATTCTGCAGCAGCTGTCCAGGTATCCTTTGATTGTTCGACCTGCCACAATTTGCAAGGCTTGGTTCAATTTGGGGCAAGCCCATTGGGCCATGCCTGTGCCGTCTGTTCAGGTCGCAGGCTCACCGTCTGGGAGCTGCTTGGGCTTGTAGTTGTCGTGTAGGACGGCTGACTGTTTTCCAGTGTATCTGGAACAGTGGGCTGAAATGCGGTGGGCAGGGATGCCATCGGGGATCGCGCAAGGAATTCCTGCCAGCAGTTCATGGCTTCTGGTCCAGCTCTTACCTGAGTAACATGAAGCATGCACTCCCAGCCTTGGAAACCTGCTGAGGTACCTTGATCAAGGCAAGAGAATTGGCATTGGCTTGGACAACTTCGGGAGCGCTTGACGCTTCTCACCCGAGGAGCAATGACAAAAAATGGAGCATTGGGAACCACCCAGACTGAAGAGAAAAAAACACAATCAACCTCCTTCACAGTGCGCTGTGCTTGCAGAACAGCAACCTCTTCTCCGAGGGCAACCGTCAAAGGCGTGCTTTCCCTCATGAAGAAGCGCATTTGACAGCTGAAGCACACAAGCCTTTGTGCGTCACGAAATTGCAGGCAAAGCAACCCCGCAGACCGTAGCAATGTCTCCCGATGCCACTCCACTGCTTGCTGGACAGATTGGCGCCGTGTCTCGGCATCACGATACCTTGCAGCGCATACTGCGTACAAAGTGTCTTGAAGGATTTTGCTCATCTGGAAGTGCTTCGCCAAAAAGGTCCAACCAAGCAGCAACTCCTGCATCTTTGACAGTTCGTTGAGGACTCCGTCTAGGCCTGGCCAGGAGGCTGTGTTGCAATTTTCCTCTCAGGGCCCTGTGGGTACATTCAGCACAACAGGGCTGTCCTTCTCGCAACTCCATGTTGGGGAGGGGTGCTGTGCCAGCACTGGCCGAGCGGTCCCAAAGGCGCTTCGTAAACCCGGCTATGTGCTGACTAGACCTTGCTGAGAAGCCTTAATCAGAAAGCTCTCCAGAAATATATCTTGAACGCTGAAACGCCGCCGTTTTGCAGTTCTGGGCCTTGGCTAGAATCAACATTTCCCACACTTCATCTATACATCAAAACGCCAGGGCCATAGGAGCACATTGGCTGATGATTGTCCGAGCCAAGCAACGGCGAAGAAAGCGTGAAGCTCAAGCACTGAAACACAACATGGCATGATGCTGAAGACGCAACTCAGGGGACAAGCGATGGGCAAGTGTGCGAAACAGCTCTGAGAATGGAACAGTGCAAGGTTGGCAAAGGCCCAACCAATGTTTGCCAAGCCCTGTGGCGTGAAATCCTGACTCAGCGTTGTCGAACTGTTTCTTGTGACAACAAGCAGATGCATGTGAGGAAGGCACGCGCGCGTTCCGACCAACCTCCTTGGCAATGCTTTCCTTGTGGGCGCACCATTCAATGGTAGCACTGACATAGGGAATTGAAGCGCACTGCTTGCTTCTTAGTTGCCTTGTGCAACACATGACGACACAGAACTTTGATCCCAAGCGGTGCACGACTAAAGTAAGATCACTACAGAAATCCACACGCCTGTAGCTGAGGTCCGTACAAGCAGCTTTCTTTCCGGCCCTCGTCCCTGGAAGCAGCTTCAGCTGGACAGAAGGCAAGAACAAGAATGCAGCGCAGGCCTCAGGTTCTGCCAGGAGACGGGCCATGGCCCAGGCAGTGTTCGCGAGACCTGTCACTTCAGTCACCTAGATCAACTTGAAAGTCGGCGCTGCCACTGGGTGCCTTGAGCCTGAAAATCTGGTAGGAGCTTCAAGGCGCTTCGGGCAATCGCCGCCACAAAGCCGCTATGGTCGAAGCGGGCCACCGCAAGGCTCCAAGCCTGGGCACTTTCCTTGCAAGGTGCCCATCTGCATAGCCCTGAGTTCCGCACCACATTCGACAGGCCATGACTGTCCAACTCGTGCACGCGTTCAATGGCAGAGCTCCCCAGGGCCTTGAGCGTGGCTTGTGGGATCTGTGACAAGCCAGACTTTCGCAAATGCACACCAGGGTACCTTGAGGCTTCTGTACACGCCTGTCCACGCCCTGCCGCTCCAGGAGCCACTCTCGAGGCCACGCGGGCCAAGGCCTTCGAAATTGTCTGACCAAGGCCCAACCTTGGCCAGCGCCCACCTTGCCATGACAGAAATACAACCAAAGAGACCCTTCAATCGCACATGATTCGCAACGATGCTTTCTGCCAATGCTGCAGGTCACAAGGCTTTGGAGACTTCTTTGACATGAGGCATCTCACCTCCGGATGAAGGCACCTCACAAATAGCCCTCACGCAGAAGACATCACATGTCCGCATGCCAAACCCCTCCGCAGAATGTTGTAAAACCCTCTTTAATTCCATTCGTGGTCGTCAAGGCGCTGCAGCAGATGCAGCGGTTGCGGCAACCTTTGAAAGCACCGCCACCATGCGCTGATCATGTCGAAGGTTTTCGCGGTCGGTGCTTTTTGCAATGCGATGCAAGGCGACGACTGCGTGAACCACATCGAACTCCTCAGACTCAGAGGCGCAGCAAAGCCAGACTGACATGATTGTACGCATGCTACTACACCTTCCTCCAAATGTATCTCGGCAGCATGAAGTATCTCACGTGTCGTCCAACTTTGCGCCAAGTCTTTGCCCAAACGAACCGTCGCCGTAGACTCCAAGGCGCAGGTGCGGTAGAGAAATATTCTGTAAGACTGCAAGCCACAGCACCGACAAAGCCCTGCCTCAGAACTGGCAGCGGCACCATTTGTCCGTCGTGGTCCGGAAGCTTGGTTCCTTCGTTGACACTTTTGCTCCACTTCAAAAAGGTTCGTTCTGATATGTTCTGATAAGCTCATTAGGTCCTGGAATAGTCATTCCAGTGGTCTCGATCGTTCCCATTCCGGCTAGTGGCCTGGTAAGATTGTTGAAGGAAACAGCTCAACTCTGGCAACTTGGGGCCTCCAAGCGAGGTCTTTCCGGCGGCACTGCTGCTCGGCCAGGCAAAAAGTTGGCCCAGGGGTCAGTGTTTGCTGGACCTTGGAACTGAAGCTGCGCATGATAACAGTACAGTCATTGCAGTAGAAATCACTGCGCTTGAACCCATCTGTGGCCTGGATCTGGTTGTGAGAGGTGGGAAGATACCATCCGTTGGGTTGCTCCGGACGTAGGTACGGCCCTTGCAGACACGTGATTCCTCTTGTAGGCTTCATCGGGCTTGTCGTCTGGCTCATCTAACACATTCTGATCGGCGTCTTCCTGGTCGCTCTCAAGCTGTACAGCCTTGGCAGATTTGCCACTGGGCTGTGCCAGACACGCTGAAATCTGAAACAAATCTCAAAGCCAAAGGGCGAGAATCGAGGGTTCAGCCTTCTCCGGCTTAGGATCCTCAAGATCCAGCCGACGTTCGACTAGGCCAACCTTGTCACCGTCCTACGCAAGAAGCAGCTTTGGCTCAGATCAATGAGATCACTCAAAAATTGACGTGCGATGATTGCATGTGCCCTGAGGTGGTCCTTCTCTCTACCAGCCTCCACATCTTCGTATCGCCAGAGATGTGCCAAGGCTTCGGGGTTCCAAGGCGATGTGCAACCTGAGCTCGGCAGAGTCTGCGACCCGAAACGCAGGCTTTGCGAGACATTTACGACAGCGTGCTGTTGTCGCCGGTGTCCCCCCAGAACCGGCCAGCCCCAAACGTAGCATCCATTGCGTTTCGTAGAGGGAGCC
This sequence comes from Symbiodinium pilosum, assembly GCA_905231905.1. Lineage (NCBI taxonomy): Eukaryota > Dinophyceae > Suessiales > Symbiodiniaceae > Symbiodinium > Symbiodinium pilosum. The sequence goes on along the minus strand of CAJNIZ010004862.1, from coordinate 10,364 downwards.
CATTGCTCGTCGGCGGTCAGCTGGGCTCCAGGTGTAAAATGCAATATGGAACGGAACACTGACAGGAGACAGCACTCATGCACCTTGCAGTCATGTGCAATGTCACCACTTCTTCTCAACCACAAGTAAGCTGCGTGGAAGCTGCGTGGAAGCTGCGTGGAGCTCGAGCAGTCCGGGCAAGCTTCTGTTCACGTTGCATGTTGCTTCGTGTTTGTTGCGGGCGCAAGCCCTGCTGGCAACGCTCTCATAACAGACTGACAATGCTAATTAGTAAGCAAAGCAGGGGCACAAGAGTCTTTCGGTCGCTTAAGTTCCGCAATTACACCACTTTCTCCAGCCGCAACGCCGCAACCGCCATTCAGGCGGAGCTTGCGGCATCTACCTGCCAGCGAACGCATGCTACCGCAGCCATTTACAGAAGCTACTCAAGATAAACGATGACAGAAGTGAATCCTGCCTATAGGTGACTAAGCAGGCGGTGGATAGTACTCCGGCGGCCGAGTATCCCTGTCCAAGAGCTGCAGATTCTCAGAGGGCAAGGCCAGAAATCCACCAATTCGGCAACATTTGGCAAGACACCAACAGCTGGCCTGGGAGGATAGTAGTACGGGGAGTAGGCCGCGGGACCTGGGAAGGAGGGAAAGGGCAAAGGTCACAGTATGTCACAGTCTACCAATCTGCTGTGGCACCCCAAGGCGAAGGAGGTGGCCGCCTAAGCAGAGGCAAAGTAGCCAGAGGCAACGTAGCAAGGCAACCCTCTGCTAGCAAAGTCCTGAGAAGGCCACGCAGTCCGGTAGGGATAGCTTTCCTTGGGATGCTCAACAGATCTCTAAGCCGAAGTTTGCACAGGACACCAATACATGAAAGAGGTGGTTGGCAAAATCACGACCCATCTAGGCGCTGGAGCCCAACACAGAGCTGAGGCTTTGGAGAACTTCCCACATGATTGCACGTAGGCCAGGCGCATCGCCATCAGCGATCCAGCTTGGCTTGCTATTCCCCAGCTCGTCGAGCTCCCCCTTGGAATTCAAGAAATTGAAAGGCTCTTTGCAGATTGCTTTAGAAATCTCAGCCAGCAGCGGAATTGCCGTTCCTGTGCTAGGCTATGGGTGCATGCGGAGCTCAGCATCGAGAGCGGGCCGTTTCCATGCAAGCCTCCTCTTTCGCGCCGGCTCATCGTCATCATCACCTCAGCCACCACCATGGAGCAAGTCAGACCAAATCCCCGATTCTTACATGTCGTGCTTGTTCAGTCAGCCTTGAGCACATGATAAACCAAACCAAGAGTCCATCGCGGGTCTTCCTCAGACGCAGCACTCTACAGCCGCGCAAGCACATGTACGAATTCCGAGTTTTGGCCCCTTGGGTGCGCCACTTCTGTCTCTGTGGCCCACCACCTCCTCCTGCCTGTCAACATTGTCAACAAAGGTTTTGTGCTAGCACCATTATCTGCGTCGTTGCCATCGTCCCATAGCAAGTCCAGCCTTGTTTTCCTCGCCTTGCAACATGACAGAAGCATATGTCATACCATCACGCCAACCACAACACAGCCGGCGTTGCCTTCTCCTTCCGTCTTCTTCTTTTTCCTGCTTTTTGCCTCATGACGTTAACAGCTGCTGAAAGTGTCTAAGGATCCCGTGCAACTTGGATCCATGCTCTGCTAGGCTTTGTGTGGTCTCCGTGGCAGAACCTCAGAGAGGATTCTCACAGGCAGTGCGGGGCGAGGCCGGCTCAAGCCAGTAAGCACCCACAGCCCACAGGGGCCGCTGCCGGCATTTTATGGCATTGTAGCACCCCTTCGGCGAGTGATGGAAAATGCAAGTAGCGCCTTGGGTCGCAGGCTTTCACCCGCCTGCATCAAGCCCATCAGCCGCAACATAAGTATAACACATGTTGGACTGAGGCTCAAACATTTCCCACTAGCATGCAGCATGGCGCCTTGTCGTGCTGCACAGTTGTACTGTCGTACTAAAGGGTCGCTTGCACAGTGCCAAGGCCTATGGAGGTAATGCCGCCATCTGCCTTCTTCGGGAGGATCTGCAGGGCGGTTCCCGGTGGCTTGCTTCAACAAATCCCGGGACCTGTTGGGATACTTCAAAGCCTTAGGCCCGGCCTCTTTCAGCTCCTCCTCCGTGAGATGCTCGTATTGTTTGAAGTTAGCTTCTAGTCCTGGAAGCTAATCGAAATTGTTTGCTGCCCAGGCTTTAGCCGTTCTAGTCTAGTCTTCTGCTTCATGGGGCCCGGCTCTCATCTCGCTCGATGGCCTCAGGACCTTGGTCAGAGTAGTCTTCAGGCAAACCTCCGGCATGCACATTTAGGGGCCGGCTTTTGTTGGCGGCTGCCTTTGCTTTGGCGGCAGCCTTCACATGTCTCTGCCACTTACAAGCTGCTTGGACCCCTTCCATTTGCTGGCCGAACGCGGGCTGCCTTTGCTTTTGCTTCTGCTTCCTGGCACAAAAGTGTGAAGCCCAAGATTTGTTGCAGCACATCTTGACCCCGAAGCTCTTTTTTTTCTGCAGCGTGATCTGCAGTGGGTGGAGCCAGCCTGACTTGGCTGGGACACAGTAATGGAAATGCTGAGCAAAGCAGGAGATGCCGAACTTCATACAGTGTCCTTACCTTTTGATGTCTGACTGACTTTTGCAGAGAGTACAATGAGACTTCTTCCACAAAGCACTTTGCTCGCGACAGGCTTTGCCTGTCGAAAGTACTTTTTGGCATGCCCCTGCCTGTGGGGCTAAATTAAGAGCATCCTAGATCATTCTAGGACGTCGCCCGCAAGACTCAAAGAGTTCCTGCAGGCTCCGTGCTTAAAAAAAAACAGGGCGTTACTACGGCCACATAGTCGCGGTTTCGCTGCTTCGGGTCCGAGAATAAGACGTTCACCGAGTTTCGGCCTCAAGCGAAGTGTCACCATGCACAGACTCCCAGTTCTCCTCCCGTCCGAGGCCCGATCTTTTGCAGATTTTGCAGGTTCGCCGCTGCCTCATGCCTGTGCACCATGCGCCTCAGCCGGCAAGCATCACTGCACACCACCGCACACCACCGCACACCACCGCACATTACCGCATCACTGCA
>CAJNIZ010004860.1:0-17431 GCA_905231905.1 Symbiodinium pilosum | reverse complement strand
AGCGACCCCTCACTTAGTTTGGGGTCGACCTGGACCCTCCAATGTCCTTTCTTTGTTGGGTTTGTTCTGGCTTTTGGGTCAGGGCATTTATGAAGACACACCCCAAAAGGTGCCCTGTTGGGAATCCTAGGTAAGCCCTGAAGCTTAAGTTTTAGGTCATTCCCCCGTACAGCAACTTGTACCAAAGAGGATTAGGAGTTATGACAGTTATAGTAGCCCCTGTCGCTGTAAGGGGGAAAGACATGAACCCTAAACCCTAAACCCCTAACACCTTACATAACCGTAAACCCTAAACCCTAAGCCCTAAACCCTTGAACCCCTAAACCCTAAACTTGAGAGGCACCAACTGGGTCCCGGGGTCTGAACATTGAGGAGGAATAAGTTTGATCGGTATGATACAAGGGATTCCCAAAGTTGGCGTAAAGGGTTTAGGACTTAGGGTTTAGAGTAAAGGGCGTTAAGGGTTTAGGGTGTCTCAGTGAGGGGCTGCGCTGGTGACCTTTGCGGGTTTAGAGTTCTCTCGAACTCTGATAGCGCTCCTGCCTTCTTATTTGTTCTTTGCACCCGACTATTTCAAGATTGGGCCTTGCCTGGGCACCTGTCTAGACCTTGCGGGTGCACGGTTTGGGCTGGGTCTGGCTCCAGAGTTCTTGTGTTTATTGATATTGAGCCCGCCTGAAGGCCCTCGAGCCTTGAACCAGGTAGACTTGACCAGACTAGACGGGTTCCAGTTTTGGGTTTGGGACTGGCTCGACGCCTCTAGTTTTCCTCAGATGGCACCCTGACTGGATGCCTCCAATCCTGAACAAATCGACCTGTTTATGGCAGATGAATGCAAGGTTTGGGCTGGGTCTGGCTCAAGGCTGCTTGTGCTTATTGAGCTTGAGCTTTCCAGGCCTTTGAACCAGGTGGACCTGTCCAGACTACACGGGTGCAAGGTTAGGGCTTGGGTCTGGCTCGAAGCCTTTTCTTCGGACGGCGTTCTAACTGGATGCTTCCAGTCGTGAACAAATGGCCTGTCTATGGCAGGTGGGTGCAAGGTTTGCGGTAGGTCTGGCACAAGGCTTCTTGCACTTATTGAGATTGAGCCTTGCCTGGAGGCCTTCAAGCCTTGAACCAGGCGGACCAGTCCAGGCTAGACGGGTGCCAGGTTTGGGTTTGGGACTGGCTCGAGGCCTCTAGTTTTCCTCAGATGGCCAAGCGAGGCTTCTTGTGCTTTGGCCTGGACCGAAACCTGTGGCAAGGCCTCCTGGCAGCGACCTGCCGGGCCTACCGCGCAGCCCACAGCTGCTTGTGGAACTGGGAGCTCTGTCGCCCGCCATACGGCTTTGGGGACGGCCCCACTCCGTCTAGGGTTTAGGGTTTCCAAAATCCCCCTTAAGTAGATAGAATAGGGAATATGGAAAAGAACATGGAAACTATTATTTAGGGTTCAGGGTGTAGGGTTTAGTGTTGTGGGTTAGGGTTTAGGATTTAAAGGGTTCGGGCTTTTTGTTGCAGAGTTAGGGTTTGGGGGTTGGGTTGAGACCATTTGGGGGTCACGTAATTATCAAGAATTAGAGCTTTTGAGGGTCTATGTTGGGGTCGCCTGATGTATGGAAGCTACCACAATGCGTAGCTGAAGCTGGGGCTCCAGGTCTGTAGAACCTACCTACTTTTGGGACTTTGGGCTCTAATGCTTGTGGATAGTACCTCCTTATAGTCCCCCTTAAGTAGATAGAATTTCGCTTTGGGTATATTAACATAAGATCCCCACATACCCCATATTCCATCTACTTGAGGGGGACTATAGCTCTTGTAGGATCCGAGGCTTACGAGGCGAGGGGTATGAAAGGCATTTTTGAGGATCATGTACTGGGTTAGACGTTAGAGCTTTTTCTTCCGAACAATCGCTCAGGTAAGTGCTGACTGCCAAAGGCCTTCCAGATAGAACACCTTCAGTTTGAAGTCCCTAGCTACAAGTGGGAGCGCAGATATGCATAAGCATATACGCCAACGGTAAGGATATAACTGCTTGTCCCTCTACTGCAGGCTTCACCAAGGGATTGTCTGGCAGTGAAACTGATTCTGATGATGACCCTTGTTTGTTTATGGTCACTGTGGCTGCTGCGTACTCTCTTTCTGTTGATGTACCCCTTGGGGCCTGGGTGATGATCCAGAATGTATGGGCAGGGAAGTTACCACTCACCAGCCTTTTTTCGTTCTCTGGGTAGTGTTTGGCCTCAGCGATGTTGCTGGTCAGAGCAACGGTTCCGTGTGCGTGATGGCTCGAGTCTTCAATCAAAGTGCCACATTACAACCAGCAGATCCAGGCCAGGAGCATCCTCATAGCGCGAGGCTTGGACCACATTGACATCTCTGACGCCCTCAACGCCGCTTATGATGAGGAGTACGAGTGTCAGGTCTCAGATCTGATCGCCCGGGGTGAGAAGATCGACAATGCTGCTAGGGCGCAGGATTCGCTTCTTGGCATGGCTATACGCGAGGGGCCTGATCGCTCATGGACATGGTGGACACGATGTCTGAATTTTATGAGCATATCAGGGCATGAGCTTGTATGCCCGTCGGGCCCTATGGCACCTTACATAGCCCAGTAACCTACTCTTCAGGCAACTGGGAGCCCTAAACCGTAAACCCTAAACCCTAGATAGTAGTTTCCATTTTCTTTTCCAGTATCCCGCTATAGTCATCTCATTATAATATACTATTTAGGAGGGATGCACGTTGCACACTTTCGGTGGGACCCAGCTCCTGAACCCCTCAAGCCCTCAACACCAACTCAAAAACATCTATAGTCCCCCTGAAGGCGTTTAGGGTTTAGGATTTCGGGTTTAGGGTCTAGGGTAGATAGAATATGGCTTTGGGCATCTTATAGTAAGATCCCCATATATCTCATTTTCTATCTACCTAAGGCGGACGAGAATCCCTAATTCCCTCAATCCCTGGTGCTGAGCTTAGGGCTGGAGATAATGAGTAACACGGCCGACCTGCTTACTTAATGTAGAAGTCTACATGTTTACCAATGTTATGGTTCTAGATGTGTTGTATACTCATGGTATAGGGTATTTCAATTAGACCACAATACACCCCATAGAAGCCCAGTCCCCATTTCTCATTTTCATTTTGCATTCTACTTAGTTCGAACATACTTGAGCCCCTAAGACATAAACTCTATCGTTTCCCCGCGCAATAGCTGTGATAACTATCAAAAATATTAAGACCCCCATATACGCCATATTCTATCTACTCAAGGGGAACTATAATACCAGTTCACTTACGTCTTAGTAGAGGTTTTCAGCTTCGTTTTTTGGGGGGCTGGGCTGCTTTCGTACAACACGAGAGAAGAATTTGGTAGTTTCCCAAAATAGGGGGACTGACCCCAGTCTAGACCCCAACATGCTATAATCCTTAACACGGGCACCCCAGAAGCGTAGCCCTGATTTTGGGATCCCACATAGAACCCTTCCTATATCCCCCTTTTCAGGGTACCGACCTGTAGAAACCTTGAGCGCCCAGGTTTGCAGATAAGGATCCCATCCGCACCTTGGATCAGTCAACCCAGGATCATGCGTTGGGACTTAGAGTTTAGGCTTCAGAGTTTAGGGCTTAGGCGTTCGGGGGTTTAGGGTTTTTCTGAGTTGAGGGGTTTAGGATTTAGGGCTCAGGGTCTGCGAAGTGGATGAGGCACCCACACTCTAAGAAATAAACAGCCAAGTCCTGGACGCCAAGCCTTCAACAAACAAGCAGTATCCACTCTAAGCGCTGGAAGTACACCACCCCAAATTATCATGGAAACCCATATGAGCGACCGCGTTTATTATCGTGTAGGAGCCAAGAGCAGGCAGAGATAAAATTCACGGACATTAGCAAAACCCTAGTAAAGCGATAGGGCCCCCCGCCAAAAGCGATACCCCCGAAATGGATGACAGCAGTGTGCAAAAACCTTGTAATTAAAGCGATAGGCACCCCCCAAAGCGATTTTGTAATTAGCTGTTTATTAATAATTTAGGTAGCTGCTCATATAGTCGCCTTTGAGAAGGACTGTAGTCTTTACAGGGCCCTTTTTGGGTTTCCATTGTTTGTTTCCGGGAGTGTAGTCTGGGATGGAAAGTAGAAGGTGAAGTTGAACAAGGATCAGGCTCTTGGGTTTAGGGTTTAGGGTTAATGTTGCGCCCTTTTTAGTGTAGGGCCCCCCCAAACAATTTCGCGTCTGAATCAAATTGTTTGAGGATCCGACCTGAATCCTACTGGTATAAGTATGAGTAGTATTAGTACGAGTATTAGTATTCGTATTTGTGGTGGTATTAGTATTAGCATAGGTTCAACCTCTGACCTTAGCTTATTAATTAAACATAGCTAATCAAAACTGATTGTTTTTTGTCCTATGAAATTAGTGTTTTGGCCCCCAAAACTTGACACTATAGAGGGTACCCAAAACAATATCGTGTCCTAGTTAAGCCCCCGAAGCTTGACACAAAAGAGGGTAGCCGAGCAAAAAGGGGTGCAACCTTATGCCCCACGCCATGTTACCAAAGAGGGTTCTGTTGGTCATACGACAATTTCAGGGACAAGTGGTTATGTTGTAATCAGTTTGGTATATCCGAAGTATATCCATGGTTGTTGAAGAAGCCTGCTTACAAATCATTTCCTGGGGGCACAGAAGTGAAACCCAGATCTTGTCGGGTCCTCGGAGGATGTAGCTCCTGATTGTCCCTAGCCTCTATACCCCTTATATACCCTTTACTGGGTTGCTGTTAAGGAACTTAAATTAAGTTACCATAATGGGTGTATATATAATAATTCATATGGTTTTCCCAATATAGTAACTTAATTTAAGTTCCTTAACAGCAACCCAGTTATATAAAGCCCCCCCCATTGGAAACTCCCCTCCTGTAGTTGAAACCCTAAACCCTAGGGCATCCACATGTTACCATTTTGGAGGTTCTAGGACTGGAGGTGCCGAAGAGACCCAAGTGATGTGTGAGGTTTCGCCGGGTACTATTTTAGGGGTTCCGGGTAATGGGTCGGGTTTAGGGTTTAGGGTTTAGGGTTTAGGGTGGGTTGTGTAGTGGTCATGTGGAAAAACTCCCCCTAGATTCGGTAGTTTCAGGATGGGTGGACCCCCAATACATACCCCAGTATTTTATGATCCTGATTATGGGGACGGACCCCCCAAATCAAAACACGTTTTTTTGGGAAACCTTCATTTCCAGGTTGAACCTGCGACCCACTCTAAACCCCCTAAACCCTAAACTCTAAACCCAACACCCACCATGTGAAGGAATTTGGGAAGATCCAACATGGGCCAGGTCGGCCTCCAAGCCCCAAAAAACTCTATCAAGTCTGCAACGCGGTTTAGGTTTTAGGGATAAGGTTTAGGGTTTAGCTACAAGGTTTAGGGTTTAGGGTTTAGGTTCAGCACTGCCCCCCCTCAGTAACAGTTGGATAATGAGTATAATCTGGTTATATATAGCCCTACACTGGGTGGGGGCAGTACCCAATGTTTAGGGTTGAGGTCTGAGCACCAAAGAGCAGACAGGTTCTTCTAGCCTCCACCGTCTTGCCCAAAAAGCCAACAACTTGACACCTCTGAGCCCTGACCCAGACAGCAACTGGGCTGCTGTGAGGGTTTAGGGTCTAGGGTTTAGGGAGGAAGCTAAAGTGAGTTACCACAATTATTCGGAAAGTCGTTTATTTAGAGTATGGCCAGAATATGGGAGCTTAATCTTAAGTTCCTTGACAGCAACTGCCTAAACCCTAAACCCCCAAACCCTAAACCCTCAAGGCAGCTTCAACGCTGTTCCTGCTCAAGCTCTTGTTGATGTACTCTTCTCAGACGAGGAGGACTTGATCCGAACCTTGAGGTTCTGTTGACGTGGTAAACCTAAGGTTTAGGGCTTTACGGTTTAGGGGTTTATGGGCTCTATAAGGTACACCTAAGGTTTAGGGTTTGGTGTTTTGGGGTTTCGAGTTTTGGGTTTTGGGTTTTAGGGCTTAGGGTTTAGGGGATTATGGGTTTTATAGTGAGGGTATTTGGGGGGGTAGTAGGTAGATTTACCAAGTCAAAAGATCATCCAAATAGTTAGGAACTACAATAGTACCCCCCAAAGGTACCCCCCCCAGATTTAGAACCCTATTAGGCCTTATTAAGCCCTATATAGTCCTTATTAGGTCCTTAAACCCTGGGGGTGTACCTTCAGGGGGGCGGGGGTACTATTGTAATCCCTTAAATAGGGTATCAGATCGTTGGGGGCGTGTAACTCTGTTAGGGACCGGCTCCACAGTTTTAGGTCAGGGCGTACTACGAAAGGGATTAGCTGCTGAGGTTGAGGGATTTGGTTTGAAGGGTTTAGTGTATAGTCTTTTGGGATAGGGCGTTTAGGGTTTAGGGATATATGATCCAGTCCGCACCACAGCCTGATCCGCTGCAAGTGAGCTGTGATGTGGGTCTGCTCCGCAGTAAGTAGTGGTACGGCAGGAGCATAAATAGGATGCTGGTACAATTGCAGCTAATCGGCGGGGGGAGGGGGTTGTGGCGAGTTCAGGCACCATGTTTTAGTCTCCATGTGGTTCAGGGTTTAGGGTCTGTGTATAGATATTGTTATGTAATTACATGTCTTTTGTACATATGGGGGATGGTCAAAATCATGGTCCCTTTTTGGGTCCCTACTATAATACGGGGCCTAATACGGGGCCTAATTTAGGGGACCCAAAAAAGGACCATAATTTTGACAATCCCCCATATGTATACATCTAGGTTTTCTACCACCCTGGGAATCTTTCCAGATATCTTCTGCAAGAACGTGCTCGACAAAAAGCTTGTCCCCTTGCAGACTTAATGTATCTACGTGAAGCTCTATAATGCCCTAGACCCCAAATCTTGTCGTACATTCGATTCCCTAAACCCAAAGCTCCAACATTTGTACCCTAAACTCTAAATCCTAAACCCTAAACCCTCCACCGAATCCTTGACTCGAACCCTGAGCCCTAGACCCTTGAAGCTTGAGCGCGAATCCCTAAGCCTTCAACCCCGACAAGTTGCCAGTAGATAGAGCCCCAAGAGCCCTAAACCCTAAACTGCAAAAGACTTTGTGGACCCTCCCCGCACTAATTATTATGTCACCAAATGGTTGCCTTCCTTTTACAAGACCACCAGTCTTCCTAGGGCCCCTTTTGGACGTCCATGTTAATTTCAGGCTTTAAGCACTAAACCCTACACACCTGCGAGGACATGATCAAGAAGATTTTCGGAGGGAGACAAGTAAATCAGTTCAGGGCCATCCAAGAAATTCTGCCCCTCGGCCTTTTAGCCTTTTAGGATAGTAAGAGAATGCTAGTGATGCGAAGTAGCACAGTTCTAGAGTATGTAAAGAAGGGTATGAGTGATCGGAAGCAGATGTAGTGACAGTCTTTTAATTATTGCTACTTGTTTTGGTTAAATACAGTAATCGTGGGAGGGGGGTTCAGGACATCTTTATGGGTTTATTGCGCGGGAGAAGGGTCCAAGCTTCGGGGTCGCAGGATTGAGGGTAGTAGCTTATGATGCAACAGACTGCTGCTCCTATGCTGAGCCCTTGTTGTACCGGTACATTCCATGCTTGCTATCGGATATGCACGTTTTCATCTTCGTTTGATGATTCCCTGGTGAATGCGTCACCCTAAACCATAAGCACCCTAAACCCCAAACCCTAAACGGCATCGCAGGGTCTCCCGCCCATGCCCCAAAATCTTATACAGTCCTTCACATGAGCTACTGGCAATATTAGCCTTCTTGAGGGACTATTAATAGTCCCTGTTGTAGTTAAGCATAGTCCCTGATAAGAAACTCGTGTCCATTAAATTTCCGTAGAAAGTTTTAATCCTAAACCTTAAGCCCTATATATACCCCTTTGAATTACGTAGGATGTATTGACTGTAGCTCACATAGGGGACCCTAACCCCTAAATTCTAAACCCCTAAACCTTTAGCTGAAACCCTAAACCCCTAAAACCTAAATCCGGTCCCATGGAATGAAGACCTTTGTTATGGAGTGCACAAACGTTTAGAGTTTAGGGTTTAGGAGGTAGGAAACTTTTGGTACTGCCCCTTTTCTGTAAACAGTTGGATACTAATCATATTATAGTTATATATAGCCCTTAGTTAATAGGACCACTAATACAGACTCTTACAGGGTGGGGGCAGTACCGCAGGCCAACACTTAAACTACCCAAAGCGCAGAACTCTAAGCCATAAGCCCTAATCACGCATTGAAGGCCTTGAGCTCATCGAACAAAAAACCTTTAAACCCTGGACCTAACCCCTAAAACCCAAAAATCCCCCAAACCCTAAGCTAAGCCCTAGATTCCAAAACCGCTTGCCTTCAGCAAGCGATAAGCTTCTGCTGAAGAAAGGCTTGCGGGTGACACCAACCGGCTGCTTGGTCACCCCTTCCCGTGATTAATAAACCCCCTCCCCTTAATAGGGATTATTCGTGATTCCCTAAACCCTAAACCCTAAACAATATTATAGGGATCCGAATATTAAGGCCCTACAACGGAGGTGGTTTATTAATCATGGGTCTACATTAAGCTTCTCTTTCTCCTTGGAGCTCAGGTATTGGGCTGGCTGTAGACAGGTTTAGGGGTTTAGGGTTTAGGGGGTTTAAGGGGTTTAGGAGTTCAGGATTTAGGGTTTTAGGGCTCAGGGGCTTAGGGGTTTAAGGCCTTTGGAAGAACACCCCAAAACCCCCTAAACCCTAAACCGCTGAATCCCAAATCCTAACCAATAACCCCCCTAAACCCTATATCCAAAACCCTAACCCCTAAACCTTACAGAACAGTACGCCCTGGCGGTGTGTATTTGTGGGGTTCAGATCCAGAATTAAATCCCAAACCCTAAACCATAGGCTTTTGGAACATTCCTATGGTTTCCTGGACCGACAGGCCCCAAGCTGACCAGGTTTCAAGAGGTAGGTTGGTCAGTCCCCCTTACAGTAACTCAACTGTCCTTGAGGGAATTAACCTTTAGGTTTGGGGATTAGGGTCTAGGGTCTTTTCCTCTGCGGCAACTATACCTCATGTTTGCTTTGGTAACCGATAGTGTTAGGGGGAATGACCTGAGGTATAGGGTCCATACTGCCTCCATTCCGCACCGCTTGAAGCACACATAGAGTTATCCAGGATATGGAATATGTAAAGCTTGAGTATTGGACCACCCTGTAACAGTTGGATAACTTTGATAATGCGGTTAAACGAAGCCCTTCATATGACCTTAATATAGACTGTTACAAAGTGGGGGCAGTACCCAATGTAAAGCCCGCAATTTGACCACTATCATTTGGGTCCTGCCCCCATCCATCAACAGTTGGATAATGCCTGTATTATAATTATATAGAGCCCCTCATATGACCCCTATTATAGACTGTCAATAGGTGGGGGCAGGACCCAGACGATCCTAGACTGTCGCTGGGCGGGGGGCTTTGTTCAGCCTGAAGCCTAATCTGCAAGCCCAGACCATAGATCCCTGCGCAAGCCCCTAATCCCTTTAGTAGATGTCCACACAGGGGCTCGAAATCATAAGTCTTGGGAGTTAGAGTATAGGCACAGAGTTGAAGGTTTGGGGTTTAGGGTTTAGGATTTGATGTCGGCTACTGTCAAATGGTAGGTTTACCTAGGGACCATTCGAGTGGGTATAGGGGTACCTTTCGTGTAGGCCCAATAAGGAACCCATGTCCGCTAATTGGCTAGGGTTTAGGGTTTAGGGATTGTATCTCAAATTTAACCTTCAACCCTACATGTGCATGCTAAACCCTAAACCCTACGTGGTGCTGACTGGAATATGTGCGAGCTCTTTGGCGTTTTATCTCCCGCGCGCGTTGCAGAGCCAAAGCTACACCCCAAATCCAGTCTAGGGTTTAGGGTCCAGGGCAATATCCTCGTCACATATGTATATGTATTGTATATATGCATATATATATATATACACACGCGCATATGGGGCTTGCCCTACATGGGGGTAACATCTGTGGGGGTCCCGCTAGTAAGGATGATAGTAGTTTAGGGTCTATAATCACTTCCCCCTATTTCTGGAGCTACTCCCTAAACCCTAAACTATACATGAACATGCAGGAGGTATTACTCTCAACCCTGCACAACAGACCAGAAGCACTAAGCCCTTTGACCCAATGCTCGAAGCCATCAACCCTAAACCCTCTAAGCCCCAACCCTAAATCCTGAACCCTCAGCCCCTGAACCCCCCTTAATCAGGTTGGTGGCAGAGTTGACTTTTGTTCGGATAAACGACCTGGCAGCGCCGCCAGAACCAATGCATCCGCTCATGTCCCTGGACAAACTTTACTCCGGTGGTACCCTTTTTCCCTTTGTATTTTGGGGTCTCCTTATTAAAACAGAACATTAGGAAAAAGGGTACCCTTATTGCTAAGGGGGTTACTAGGGAACCTAGTTCAGGGTTTAGGGCTTAGGAGTTGGGGGAGGTGGAGGGTGTAGGGTTTACGGGGCACTGTTGGGCTCAAATTTAGTTTGAAGGGTTCAGGCTTTGGGCAATGAAGACTTATAAGGGGACCACTCCAGCGCTTCATGCAGTGATTACGACAGCGATCAGGGATTTTTCATTTTATTATAGAATATCCTTAAAGGATTATTCAACATGATATGTTTATTATAGGTCTAGGAGGGGTATGGGGTTCCATGTTAGTTTGGTGGAGGATACATGGATTAAGTTTTGCACGCAGGCAGACATTTTTTAGGGGGGTGGGAGGTGGAGAAAGGTTGTCCATCAAGATAAGCTTGAAACCCATGAAGGCCTTTTTTCACAAAAGACCATAATGTTCGTAGGGCCTGTTTTGACCCTCAACCATGCTAGTTTGGAGGAGGGTCTACGTGTTGCGCAGGGTGCCGAGTTGGGGAGTTGAGCCAAAGGGTTTAGGGCTTAGGGTTTGGCACCCTAAGCCCGTAACGGTGTTTCTGACAAGTACACCCTCATCATCATCATCATCATCATCGTCACCCGCATCAGCATCATGCGCAGACACCACCCGCATGAGTCCTTTCGGCTTCCCCAAAGGGTTTTGAGTTTCCCTGGTTTGAGAAGCACGCACATACCTGCGACGGAAGGGGTTCCAGAGTTTGAAAAGAGTTGCAGGCCATGAATCTGCACATCCGGCCCTACACTCACTTACTTGTGCAAAGGCCTATAAGCCCTAAGCCCAAAGACTTCAAACCCTAAACCCTAAACCAGAAAGCCCTAAACCCTAAACCCTAAACCCACAGACTTCAAACCCTAAACCCTAAACCCACAGACTTCAAACCCTAAACCCTAAACCCACAGACTTCAAACTCTAGACCCTAAATGCAAAGACTTCAACTGGGGATTTTGGAAGCCCTGGTCTGCAACCGGCTTGGGGCTCGGGCCTTAACTTATATACCCTATATAGGGTTTAGGGAGTTTAGGGTTTAGGGTTCAGGGTTTAGGGTTTAGGGTTTAGGGATTATATACCTATATACACCCCGTGTACCCTACCCTTTTTTTGAGGTTGCCGAGTTTTGTACATGGGTGGTTGTCAAAATCATGATCCCTTTTTGGGCACCCTAAATATTACACTAACGTATTATAATAGGGATCCAAAAAAGGGACCATCATTTTGACAACCACCCACATAGAAGATGCGGTCTGTAAAGTAAGGTACCATTAACCAGCCATAAAGTAAGGTACCATCAAAAGGGGCCGGGTATGATGGTCTTGGTAGAGCCCCAAACACACACACACACATGTGCAGTGTAGGTACATCGAGCCCATCGTCGCCCTCCTCATTGTTGGCAATGGTGTCATGATTGGTCTGCAGACCGACCCCATGCACAAGGATGTGGGTGCCGTCCAGCATTGCTGATAGGTTTTGTGGCGGGGCTTCACGATCAAACGCGGAAAGCTTTACAAAGAGATCGGAAAGCCTAACAAGATACAAGGTAGATTGCGCTTGCTTGTGGAGGCCTGGTTGATGGAATTCTTCGCGGGCTCCAATGTGGAACCCCTTTGTACCCCATGACTTTTACAGCTTTGGGATTCGGGGCCACTGTGGATTAAGGCATTCAGACAGACGTCCTTAAATCGATCCCTCTCATACATGTAGTATGATGGCGACCCAGTCCTTGATCCAGACCGCAAACTCAGCTACCCTCAACCCTAAACCCTAAACCCTAAGCCCTAGACTCAGCTACCGTTCCAACCACCGGAACCGTTGATTAGCCCCACTCCGCATCCACAGTTGTCTTTAGGGTTTCGGGGTTTAGGGTTTAGGGGTTTAGGGTTTCGGGTTTAGTTGTCATCAACTTTTCTGTGTCTTCTGCGGACTGTGTTGTTTGTGGTCAGGGAGTCGCCAGGTACACTAAACGCGAAGACCAAGGGGCACTAAAAAGATTGGAGTCCGTTTCAAAGCGGCCTCTTATGGGTTTGCAATTCTGTAGAAGGTACCTGCACCCCAAAAGTATGTAGAACAATGGCCTTTAGGGCTATATCTTGGTGTTTTGGGCTATGATTTTGCCTACTTTTGGGGTTCAGGTAGATGTGATGTCAGTAGCTTCCAAAGTGAGGCGGGTCTCGGGTTTTGCAGTTTTAGGGTTCATCCTCCCCCCAGGGACTTCATGAGGGTTTAGGGTAAAGGGTAAAGGGGCTAAACCCTAAACCGTAAATTTCATGTCCCCAGTCTCTTTGGGCGGTGTAGGACTTGGTCCGTTTGGCGTTTACAGGCTACTTAGACCAAGTTCCCTCCATTACCTTAAAACCTCTATAGCATGCCCCGTTGTGGGGGTGCTGAACTTTTGTATATAGAAGATGATAGTAGACAGAAAGTTAGGTATCCCAAAAAAGGCGTAGGGTATGATAGAGGTCTAGGTAGGGCCTGCATGCCTGCGATTTAGCGGCCCCATATCCTTAACTGAGGGTACTGGGCCGGGACGGGTTCCTAGGACACGGATTATAGTCAGTACGATTTTTTGCTTGTCCCGCTATCTATGGCTACTCCCATGTTCCAACCGTAACCCTGGTACAGCCTTGATTTACACCCTCAAGTTCAAAATAACTATCATCTATGCATGTTTAGGTACCCCAGTAGTACCCTTTTGCCCTTTTATTTTGAGGTCTCCCTATTAAAGCTGAACACTAGGAAAAAGGGTACCCTTGTTATGGGGTTACTGGGAAACCTAGATGTTATGAGGTCGGTGTAGTACCCAACCCAACCCGGCCGTTTTCTGGAGCAGGGACGGCTGATATAGGCCTTTTTGATACCTCAAAGGCCGCAAAAACTTGGGGCTCAACATATTTATAAGTATATATCCCAGAAACAGCCTTTTTTATACCTAAAAGGCCGCAAAAAAGCCTGGAGCTCAACGTATTTATAAGCATATATCCCGGGGTCCCACCCTAACCGCCCTAAACCCTGAACCTTAAACCCTGAACTAAACCTGAAGCCCCCCCAGGACTGGGAGAACTGGCCCTTTGTGGAGATTGCGTTTCTGGGCTGTTCCACCCTGCTTGGGGCTGAGGGTTTAGGGATAAGACTACCCCAAGAATAGGAGAATCACATGGAAAGAACATGGGACATGAAACGGAAACCGTGATGAAAGGGTGGTTTCTAAGGTTTGCTTGAATGATCTCTTGACTCAGTAACCCTACTTAATATCCCCAATCAGCCATATGACAAGCCCCAGTATCCTGAGTCTACCTACTATCCCAATAATCCATATCATAAGACCCAAGAGCTTTGTTCCTAGACTTTACTAAGCCAAGAGAGCCTTCAAACAGGCCCTAAACCTCATAGCATCCCCAGATTTTGCGCTTCTGCCTAATTACCTCATTACTAAAGGCTTAGCATTGCGTAGTATGAGGAGCGGATGTTTGCATGGGTTTGGGCCTCAGAACATGTGCTAGAGATGTGCATTGTTGTGGGGTGTTTCGAAGCAGGCCTCCCTAAACCCTAAACACTAAACACTAAACCCAGTTGATCCAGATCCTCTGTGCTGCGCGTGGGGTTTCACAGACTAATCATACAGGCCCCTGCGCATCCCTACAGGGAGAGGTTTAGGGTTTAGGGTTTAGGGTTCACAGAAATTGTTGAGCGACAATATGGGAACTTCTTCCAGACCCTTATACCTCAGCCCATTTCGTGGGATGCTTAAACTTCACGCCGAATATCTTCTTTAAGGTGTTCGAGATAGCTATACTGTGAGCCTTGCCATTTCATGTTCACCGCCCCGTGTGTGTTATTCTCAAAAATTACGGGCTCTGTTTGGCTATAGGTTATATTACAGCACCTAACATTTAGGGGTACCAAACCCTAAACCCTAAACCCATGTGACCCTAATTTTGGGAGCTACCCACGTACCTCCGAGGTTCCAAAGCGTCCTGCTCCTCGAAGTTGCACTTCGCATGAGCTTCTGGGCTTGCACGGCTTGACATGAGGGTTTAGGGGTTTTGGGTTTTGGGTTTAGGGGTTTAGGGTTTAGGGTTTAGGGGTTTAGGGGTTTAGGGGATTTAGGGTTCAGGGGTTTAGGGGTTTAGAGTTTAGGGTTTAGGGTCTGCACGGCTTGACAGCTGGACAGATTCATCACTTAGAGCCTGCCTGAACCCCAAAAGTATGTACCATAATGGCCTTTGGGGCTGTTTGTAGGGATTTTGGGCTACTACTTACCTGGATAAAACCTTCACCCGAAATCCTGAACCCTGACCCCTAAACCCTAGATCCTTAAACCTAAACCCTAAGCGATCTTCTCTGCAAATTTCCCCACGATAAAAATTGGTAAGGTCTGCTATTCGAGGTAGAGTGTCTTTGCGGGGAACACAGCCTCCTTCAAATCTAATTAAAGAACCCTGAATAGAGTCTAAAGCTTTAGACCCCTAAGCCGCAAAGCCCAAACTGCAAACCCCAAACCCTATAGCTGAAATTTAACTCCGAGCGCTAAACCTCAAGCCCCAAAAATTAAAATCCTAAAGCCTAAACCTCATTTAAAGGTTTCTTGGGCTGTCGCAACTATTGGTGCGGCAGTGACATCTACTGGCACCCGGGCTTGAGTGAGAATTTATGAAAAACACAAAACAAGTTTCGGTGTCGTGGTAGAGAGCTTGGGGCTTAGGATGTACGCGTTGTGCTTTTTACTGCGGGATCTTGCAAAAAGCAGGGGGACATAGGGGAAGCCTTGGGACCCTGAGAAATGGTTTAGGGGTCATACTTGTGGGGAGTCTGCTGCAAAGGGTCATGGGGAGCATGAATGAATTGTAGCATCCCCTTCAAGGATGTTAGATCGCTGATTCTGCAAAACTATTGTAATGTAGACCCATGATTAATAAACCCCCTCCTTTTACGGTTCTTAATATTTGGATCCCTATTATAATCCCTATTAAGGGGAGGGGGGTTTGTTAATCAGGGCTCTATGTTATTCGTTGGGGGTTCAGGCCTTGCGACGATGGTAGTACGGAAGCCTGGCCACATGGGAGACTTATGTGCTTATCTACACTCTGCAAGACGTTGGGAGCCTTAAGACTGGAACTTCAAAACAGGGACAACAGGTCCAGAACATGCCAAAATGTTCTTTGGCTGGTCTGGCAGGGAATAGTAACCAGCATCCCCCTCAACTCCTGAACCCTAACCCTCTTGGTTTAGGGCGTTAATAACGGGATTTTGGAACCCCAATTTATAATAATCATCATATGCTAGTGATAGGGTCCGAATTTTGGGGGCTGGGGTTACCAAAATCTTTTATAAGGTTTTATGAGCCCTAAGCCCGCTAACCAGAGGCTCTCGCCTGACCACGCTGTTTGGGCATTTGAAATTACAGTTCAGAATCCACATCCCCTCCCAAAATCTTCCGTGTAAAGCTTTAGGAAGACCTGGCCAATATGCCTAGTTGGAGGTTCAGGGTAGTGCTAAGAGAGGGTTATATATGAGCTACCTACATATATAATAAGTTACCGACCCTCTTAGACAGTCCCTTATGGCCCCAGCTACCCGCAAACCTCCCAATGAAACCAGGAACCTCTTCGATTTGTTTCTGTTCTCCAGCGGAATGGCGGATCTCCTTCTGCTGCCCGACAGCGCTGGAACATTCAGTGTGTAGTACTGGCATTTATGGCTCTAGGGGTATATGAAGCCAAAAACCAAAGAGCACTTCTCCTCCTGGGGTTCCGTCTAGGCTCCCCAAAATCCATATTCTCAGTATGGGAAAGTTGGGTCTCCTCGACCTATGATATGGATTGTCGAGAAAGGCGGATTCGGCTCTGGGTCCTTGCAGTAGGGACTGCATGTTTTGTTCGGTGTATGGTGGATGCAGGCGGTTTCGCCACCTAGCACCCGAAACCCTAAACGCTGCACTAGCAGTCGGGTGTCTTGAGACTTAGAAGGCGGGCCCTTGAGGGATTAGGGACAATGGTTGCTCGAGATACCTTGTGAAATCTCACCCTGTGCAAGCTTGGAATGGTGCCTAACTACATGCAAAGTACGGAGGCCTTGTTGCGAAACATGCGCCCATGAGGGAGCGCAATCTTTCAAGTGGTGCGGAGTTGACACAGGCGTGGTTACTTCTGCTTTAAGAAGTCCTAAACCCCGAAACTTAAAGGGTTCAGGAGGAAGTGTAGACTTGAAAGTTCTATGAAGTAGTCGTCGATAGGAGGATCCAACCGGCTGAACGGGTGATGTAACGATATAACATTCGGGTTTTAGGGTTCGGCATCTACCTTTATTTGGCCAAACATCAAAACAGCAATGCGTAAAACCCAGAAGCCATGGTAATCTCACCACCACCTGTAGAGCGGCATAGCAAGTTTGATTCCATATGCCTTGGGTTTAGGGTGGAGGACATCTTGCACCACCTTAAACCCTATACCCTCAGACCTTCACCGTGAACCCTTAACCCTCAGCCCCAAACCCTTAATCCTTAACTGCGTATGGAATCCTCGGAGGTGCATGACGTCCCCGACGCACAGTAACGTAGGCCACTGAGGGCAAGTATCGAGTTTTCTGTCTTGAGATCCCCAGCCCTAACCCTAGGTTTAGGGTCGCGGGGTTAGTTGCAAAAGGGTTTAGGGTTCGGGGTTTAGGGTGTGGGGTGTAGGGTTTAGGGTTTCCCAAGATCACCAAGCCCAAGCCCTGTAGGCCCAGGTTGCGGGGCTTATATAGGGTTTAGGGTTTAGGGTTTACGGATTCTTCCAAATAATTACTCCTTAGCCCTTGTCCTTACGTGCTGGGGCCCAAGCCCTCAACCCAGATACCAAGCGATTCATCCCTCAACCTACTCCCTGAACCCCAAATCCCAGGTAGTTCGTCCTAAGCCCTAAGCTTTCCGAAATCCCAAGCACTTTGGGGTTTAGGGATTTAGGGTTTAGGGCTCAGGGTTTTATGATGAAATCTCCTAACCTTAATTTCAAGGGACAATGCTCAGAACTGGAG
>CAJNIZ010004859.1:5291-20596 GCA_905231905.1 Symbiodinium pilosum | reverse complement strand
TCCCGGTAGATGGTGGCAGGCCTGCCTAGCTACGCTTTGACAACCAGGAACGTCAGCTCCTTAAAAGGTAAAACCCCAAACCCATCAGGGGTGAAATGTTTAGGGGTAAGTAAGCCCCTTGCTAGGGGGGTTTGGGGGGTAGAAACCCCAAATCCTAATTGAGAACAGATGAGATGATGGAGCTACGCTAGCGCGCGATAGTGTGCGTCCCCTAACCCGAAAGAAAAGGCGCACACACCGCGCGCACACGGTTACACACCCTAAACCCTAAACCCTCCCTAAACCCTACATGAGCCACTGTCTAAACTCCTAGTATCCCCCTTAATAACCCCTATAGTAGTCCCCTATATAATCCCTTATATAACCCCCTTTAAGGAATTTAGACTATAGTACACATGAATCCTTCCATCATCAACCCTGAGGCTTACACCCCAAACCTCAGGCACCCGGGGCCCCCACACGCCAGGCTCTACCGTGCGCGGGAAAAGCTGCTGCTCGTGGTTTGCCGCCTGATTCCACAGCAACAACAAGATTTTGGATTTTGGGGTCAACCCTAAACCACCCGCAACCTTGGGGGGACTCAGCAAATGGCAGGCCATTTGCTGTACAAAAACAGGCTTTAGGATTTGGGTCTAGGCTTTAGGATTCTGGGTTAAGTTTTGGGATTTGGCTTGGATACATCGAAAAGCCGTTTTTACATTCCTACACAGTCACCATCGGCCCACCCAGCCACAAATACTAGGCATAGTTTTTAACAGCCCACCAGAAACATCTCTAAGAACATGGGTCGTAGGACGTGGCGCTATAATCCCCCTGATAGCACTTGTGACTCTAGTTAATCTGACTATGACTTCACTACCCATGACCCTAAACCCTAAACCAAAAACCCTAAACTCCAAAACTCCTAAACCAGAAACCCTCCGGCAAAATGCAAAGCCTGCATGAGCACTCCAACCAATCGCCCCAAGGCGGCTCCCGTGAAAAGGGAAGGCACGAAGAGGCCTCTTTTAGGGTTAGGGCATAGGGTGGGAGGTTTGGGGTTTAGGTCTTAGGGTTGGGGGATTTAGGGTTCGAGCTTCGGCTTCATGGGTTCAAGGGGATTTTGGGGCGCTTTGTGGGGTGCAAAGAGCACAGGGTGCAGAAGGGCTTCCATCAGACCAGGCATTGCAAAAGGCAACCTTCTCTGAGAGCGTAGGATGTAGGGCTTGGGGTTCAGCATCTCAAGTCCAAACATTCACTTTTCAAGCAGCTGTATCCAACAACGGAGAAATACCCACCAGCCTATTGGGTCCCACATCGTTAAGAAACTTATACAACTTAAACTCGAAACTCGGAAACCTGAACCCTAAACTCTGTTAGTTCTTCCCGCCCCTCACCGTTTCTCATCCTCAAGAAGGCATCCATTCAGTCTGGAACCCGACAGTTCCAGACGAAGGCACCGAGGTTCCACACATGACCTTGCCCACCAGAATTATGACCTTGCCCACCAAATCTATGACCGCGCCGGCAAGGTGGTTATCTTGGTGGGCAAGATTGCATACTTGGCGGGCAAGGTCACACATTTGGTGGGCAAGGACATGGGCGACCTTCCCCACGCCCTTCCCCACCAAACTGATGACCTTGCCCACCAAATTTATATGACCTTGCCCACCAAATCCATGAACATTTCAGGTTTGTATTAAAGAGAAGTTCAGGGTTTAGGGACCCTAAACCCTAAACCCTAAACCCGTTTAGGGTTTGTAAGCTGAGGGCTCCCTTGCAGGCTCGTAGGTCGGTTTAGGCAGGTTTAAGAGTCTCCTAAACCAGGTTCCGAGTACAGCTGAGTTGACTCTGACCACACTTGTAGTTACTCCTGTGCCTCCAAGTAGGCTTTTGCAGTCCTGTGCATATCATTGCAGATAACGGTTTAGGATGTTTTTCTACAATTATGATGACAACTCGTTATATAGCAAAGGCTGGAGAGGTATGTGGGCAGCTGTGGCTGCAACTAGAGTATTACTTCTGATAAAGCTATCCCCATTACAGCTTCGCACAGTTTAATGTTCAGGGTCCTCTCACCCTAAACCCTACAAAACCCATAACAAACCCAAAAAGGAACTACATTGGAGGGTCCAGGTAAACCCTTTATATAGCCCATTATAGTAGTTTCCATTTTCTTTTCCATTAATCCCATATAACCTGGAAAAGTCCGTTTCTCATCCTGCCTGCAGGGCATGGGACTCCAAAAGTCAGGATTGTCCTTTGGCATCTCAAAACTTGGGTTTTACGGGTTTTGGCTTAGGGTGTAGGGCTTAGGGGTTTAGGGATTATGGTTTAGGCTAGGGTTTTGGGGTTGGGGTTTAGGGTTTAGGGTTTTAAGGTTGTAGGGTGTAGGGTTCAGGGCCTAGGGTTTTAGGGTGGACACTGAAAATCCTGCATGACCCTAGGTACCTTCTACCTTGGGAATGTGGGCACTAGAGCCTACGCAGGTCATGCAGGACCTCTCGTATCAAAAGTAGGGGTCCGGGGTTTTGTTGGCTTAGGGTTTGGGGTGCATATAGCGCCTAGGTTTGGGGCTTAGGGTTGTACGGTATGGCAGTTGTGGGACTTAGGGGGGTTTAGCCTTTGGCGATTGTAGAGTTGTAGGGTTTAGCGCTTGTAGTTTGCCCTAAACCCTAAACCCTAGGGTTTGGGGGCTGTAGGGACTAGTGCTGAGAGTGGATGGTTTGTCAGTAGGGCTTAGGGCTGGAGAGTTGGGATTGCGTGTTTGGAGGCCCACATATAATACTCAACACGGTTTGGGGTGTAGGGTTTAGGGTTTGGGGAATATGTTGGGTAAAGAGAGGAGACCCTTGTTTCTTTAAGAAAAGTTCTCTTCGTCACCCCCTGAATAAAGCAATGCTGATGTCAAAACCTAATCCCTAAACCCTAATCCGCCGTGCCTAAAGCCAAATCCCTAAACCCCAACCCCTAAAACCCAGTCCCTGAATCCTAAACCCTCAACGCTCATCCCGAATGCCTGATCCCCCATGCCTCAACGCAAATCCCAAAACCCCAAGCACAAAAAAACCTCATCCGTAGCTCTAAGATTTAGGCTTTAGGGCTTTAAACCCTCAACCCCAAACTCTAAACACCTAAACGTCAAACACAAGAATATCCTCATCCTAAGGATAACTTCGCTAGCAGGTGATAGGCTCACATCCGCCAAGGGTTTAGGGTTCTAAAAGTTTGGGGTTTTGAGATTAGCTTACGAGCTTAATGACGGCGTCATAGTGGTCCCTAAAAGTTTACATAATCCTATCCTATTGTTGTACCTAAATTTCCTCCCGGACTTTCCCTCAAGCAGCGGTAAGTTAAGGGCAGAGGGCTTGGGCCTCTGAAGTTTAAGGCTTAGGATTTGGGAGTTAGGGTCTATTCATCATACTGTTTCCGCTCTTTTTCCCTGAGCCCCAGTCAAATCTTCACCCGCAAAGCGCTCTGGGGCAGATGGAAATTGTGAAGGATTCGTGCCAACAGGCTACCTTGCTGAAGAATGTCTTAATAACCTGGAGCCTGCATGCCTACTTTTCCTTGGACACAGGCACCCATGGTCTTAATGGCGGTTAGGAGGAAATGAAGGCGTGGGAGACAGGAACTCACAGAAGGGAATATGGAGGGACTGCTAGGGAGGGATACATTCCTCTATTTCTCAGCCAGCAACAAATGATAGGTACAAACCATGCAGTGCGAAGAACAAGCAAGACCAATTTCGAAACAAGGCATAGGCTGAAGAAACGAGCATATGTTGGTGTACATTTTAAGTCAATCCCCGCTACATTAATAGCCCCTATATATAGAGTTAATAGGGCCTTACCTTAATATACCTGCAATGGAAACCCTTGCGGTACCCATTACTGGGACGGGGATTGACCCAAGGTATACTAGCGTGCTGAACTATGTCCAAACTTCTTAAATTCCCGTCTTGACCCAAGTTTGACAGTAGTTCGGTTTGCACAAATGATAGTTTCCCAAAATAAGGGGACCCCAATATAGACCCTAATATACTATAATCCTTATTATTGGAACCCCTAAAATGGTACGCCTAATTTTGGGAAAACCCCCAAATCCTGCGACTCGACTCGCTGGAGCAAGCGTCTTGGGGTTTAGGAAACAGGCCTGCCCAAGGACGACATGCTTTGGAGCCTCATTGACAAGTTCTGCTATCCCTAAACCCTAAACCCTCAACCCTAGACCCTAAATCTACGGACCCACATGTAGCAGAGGTACGTAGCTCTACCAGCACCCGACGTCTAAATCCTAAACCCTGAGGTCCTTGGCAGCCTCCTGGCTCCAGAAACTCCCATATAGTTCCATTACATAATAACCAAAAACCCTACACCTTCACCTGAAGCCCCAAACCTCAGACAACTTGATAGTTTCCATTTGCTCGTCTCTTCCTAGCCTATACAAAACCTAAACCCTAAATGGTAATTTTCCGTTACCCCTATATAACTACATAAGCCCTTCAATCCCTATGCGACCCTATATATTGCAGGCGAAGCACTGTCCCAATCTGATGACCGCTGCTAAGCCCAGCTTTAGCAGAAGCTCCTGCTGACGCCGTTTAATATATAGGGGTTTGAGGCTTTTAGAGTTTAGGGTTTAGGGTTTAGGGCCATATAGGGGTTTAAGGTTTTAGTGTTGTATAGGGACATAGGGCCTACATGATTGCGAATGATATGGTACCCCAGAGGGTTTACAGGCGTATCTAGCGTTGAGGGTTTAGGGCCACATGGAGAATCAAATGGAAACGAAAGTACGAATGAAATTGAAATCAGGGCTATACAGGGTTAAAGAGATAATGACCTCAAGCTTGTTATATCGGGTTATATAACTCAATGTGCGGTTTCAGCTAGGGTTTTTGGTGGTTGGGGGATTACTCTTTTGGGTTAGGGGTAAGCCCTAAACCCTAAGCCCTAAACCCTAAACCCTGAACCCTAAACCCTAAACCCTAAACCCTAAGCCCCAAGCCCTAAACCTTACAGAGTTGAAGGTCAACCCTGCAGGCGTCTCTAGTAGCCTAGAGGCTCAGGGTAAAGAATAACCCGATGGGTTTCCGGTTTAAGGTTTAGAGTTTAGGGTCTATAACCCTAAACCCTAAACCCTAAACCCTAAACCCTATAACTGGTATGTATAGCCCACTTTGAACCAGATTAGATCCCCATAATTGGAGCTAGGAATGCAGTTACCCCTAGGCTAGAAGCCTAGACCCTAAAACCTTGAAGTAACCAGATGGAAGAAGTATAGACTTAGGGTTTAGGGATTTTTGCATAATAGTTCCTAGAATGAGGAAGCTGCACCAAAAATGCTATTTGAAATTGATGCTCCGAAACTCAGAAACCTGGATCCATGATTTCCAAGAAGAGTTTCTTGGAGGGACACGACCCATTTTTCTGTTCATTCCCCACCTTTGAGGGGATGTCAAAATTTCAGGGTTTAGAGATTAGGGTTTAGGGTCCTTTCGGGTAATATCCTAAGAGGCCTACACCCGTTAAAAAAATGTACAATTGTACAATATAATAACGAATTTAAAAAATGACACATCCCAGCCAAAAAAAAAGAACTCAATCTATTGATATCACCCCTACTCCCCTTTCACTGGTACAGAATACGGCATGGGATTCTTTTGGTGTATTTGCATTCTTGGAGTGACTCTAAGGGGTCGATTATAGGGAGCCATTCCCGCTTCCCGCCACTAATAATTCTAAACGCTCCCCCAGCCACGAATATGCAACCGAAACTTTCTAACCTTAGTCCTAAACAAGGGTTTAGGGTTTAGGGTTTGGGAATTTGGGATTTAGGGCTTAGGGTATAGGATTTAGAGCTTAGGACCAGAAACGCTTGACACAAACACTTAAATCCTCCGACCCTTAACCTTACGGGTTCTCAGTAGAAAATAAAGGAATATAGTCTCTACGCAATCCCTCTATTGTAAAAAAATCGTTTATTCCCTACTAAGCCCCTAAACCCTATGCTCTACACCCTAAACCCCAAACCTTTACCCTAAGCCTAAACCCTCTAATATATGGTAGTTTCCCAAAATAGGCGATCCCAGTATAGAACTTCATATACCATAATCCTTATTATAGGGACCCCCAAAATGGTACCCCTAATTCTAGGAAGCCCCCATATTCACTTGTTCCCCACTAAGCCCCAACCCTAAACTCTAAACCCTAAACCCCTAAACCCTAAACCCTAAACCCTTGAACCCTAATCAGCTTAACGCGGAAGGCAGACCGCGGAGGCATCGGCGTAGCGGTCGTCAGACGTACAGAGGCCCAGGTGACCGCGAAGTTGTCTTCCTCAAAGGGTTCAAGGGTTCGGTTCAGGGCCTGGTGTTTAGGGTTTAGGGTTCCGGGTTGAGGTTTTAGGGTTTAGGGTTTAGGGTTCAGGGTTGAGGGTTTAGGGTTTAGGGCTGAGGGTTTAGGAAGGTTGGGGGGGGGGGGTGGGGGCTAGTGGGGTTAAGGAGTGTGGAGTTTAGGCTCGGAGTTTAGGTTCGTGGTTTGTTGGGTCCTCATGGGTTGACGGCTTTCGGTGGTGTTGAGGGTTTGTTGGAACATCCAACTCTAGGCTGTAGAATTAGGATTTGAGGTATCCGGAGCAGCGTAGAATTTCGCAGATAATGTGCATTAGTCTCAAAGCTCCCAAGAGCTGAATACTTGGGTGCAGTCGCTTTCGGGCATCGGGGTTGTTGGTTGCGGGGTTTAGGGCCCACCGCTTAAATTGCAGACCCCACCCCTTGTCAGTGACCCTTTCGAATATGGCATTGTGAGGGAATCATCGTTACAACTCATCAGCAGACAGTTGCCATGATACGGCTGGCACCAAAACCCTGCATGACCTTACTGTAATATTGTAATGCCATAATTCCCAAGGTGTAGGGGACTTGGGGTCATGCAGAGTTTTCAATCTGGGGCTTCAATTCACAAGACTCCCTTTTGGAGAAGGACTGGAATATAGAAGGTCTCAAAAAGTCACCTCTGGACTCTTTAAAGGAACCCTCATAATCTCCTTATGATCCCATATGGCCCCAGGGTGTTTTAGGGTAGCTCCATTTTGAGAAGTTACCACTATCAGCTGTAAACCGGTGGCGGGGCTCAAGCCTTTTCAGCCTAAACCTTAACCCTGAACCTTAAACCTCCAGCCCTGAACCTTAAACCCTTCAACCTTAAACCTTAAACCTTAGACTGTAAACTGTAAGCCCTTAAACCTTAAACCTTGAACCCTCAAACCTTACACCCTAAACCTTGCACCCAAAATCCTGAGAAAGTTGTATAAGCTAGAACACAAGACCAAGCCGAGATAGAGGTTTAGAGCGTAAGGTCCATTACCCTGCACAGCATTCTGCTAGGTAATACCCCTACCCAGTGAAAGTCTATCATAGGGGAAACGTTCATGGCTTGATAGATTCATCCAACTGCTGCAAAGTGGGTGCAGTATCCTATCTTGCCCAAATGATTCAAGTTGGAGGGCTGCGGCTTAGAGTCAAAAACCTCAGAGGAATGATAACCTATATCAAGAGGTTCAAAAAAGCGACCAGAAAGTCGGAACACCAAATTGCAATCAGTACATCGCCCATAGAAAATCCATGGAAATCTCTGAGGTAGGTAGGTACTATGATCCCTTATGCTTGAGGTTCCAACCCAAAGGTCCTTGATTGACTGTAGCAATGAGACCTGTCTTCCTTCAGTTCCCTCACCCGAACCCCTAACTCCTAAACCCCAAACCCTAAACCCTAAACCCTAAAAAAATGAAAAAGAAGAAAAAGGCGGCCTGAGCCAGCATCGCAAGCTTCGAACAGGGCGTGGATGGTATCCGAACTGGAGTTTAGGGTTTAGGGTTTAGGGTGCTTTTGAAGGTCTGGGGTTTAGGAGGCTACCACCAGGGAATTCAATAAAATTAGGATTAGAACATTGGGAGGGAGGGGCCGATTGCATTTTCTCAACACTCCAGTCCCCAGGCTACGTGGCAATTATGGAATTCTACAGAGACATTTTGGAAACATTGCTATGTCAAACTCTGGGAGAATGCCCCGAGTTAGGGGTCCAAGGTGCAACCAGCATCTCTTTACAAAAAAGTGGGCCTCTCTGAGAAGACATGAACAGTGAACTGACATCTTCTTCTTACTTGATAACTGCCCAACACAATACCAATAGAAACGGTTTTCCACTTCGGGTTTATTGTCTAGGTAGGGTTTACCCTAAACCCAAGGGCCTGGGAACCCCGGGGATATTGAGCCCTAGATAATCTTCGAGGGGACCCTGTGCTCTTCTCATAATCCCCCGCATCAGCTCAAGAACCTACAGGCTTTCAGGTTCCATCCCCAAAAACAGTCAAATAAGGCCGGGCAGTTGGAGCATGGGACGGATGGGGTGTGGTCAAAGTCATGTTCTCTTCGGGGGTACGCAGAATATAAGGAGTCATACTAAGTGGGAACCACACAGTCAACCGAGCTCCCCAGCTCCCACTGACAAAGTTCCGGGTAACAACAGAATTGCAAACAATATTTGCTGTCACGCAAAAGGAACCTACCCTAAACCCGTAAACCCTGAACACTAAGTTTTGCAACTAGCAGACTGCGTGAATCCGATCCCTGAAAACTCAGGGTTTGGGACTTAGGGTGTTGGGTTTAGCCCTTAGAGTTTTAGGATCTTGGGTTTACGCATTAGGGTTTAGAATCTAGCCCTAAACCCAAAAGCCTGAATGCAAAACTCAAATGTCTATTACGCCGTTGAAGGGCACCTGAGCACACGGGTCATCACCAGGGGATAGGATGTGAACAGCGTGAGAACCGCAATGCCGATGACCTTCCCAGGCATGCAGCGGTGCAGAGATCTAGTCTCCTGCCAATCTAAGGGGTTGTTAATCACTCAAGAAGAAATTGCCGAGGCTGCCGCCACTACTACTAATACTACTGCTACTGCTCTTCCTCCCCCTCCTCAGGGATTTCGCGCTTGAGAAACTTCAGGCTTACGTCTGAGGAATTTGAATTGTTTTCATGCGTCGTCGTTGAGGAAAGTTGACAGGCAAAGACATAGGGTTGAAGGTGAAAAGTTTGGGGCTTCGAGTTTGGGGTTTAGGGTTAGAAATACGCTTTTTCTAGAACCCTCAATATCAAAGTTCACCACTAAAGGAAAGAGTGTGGAGAATTCTCATGGATCATCCAGGGAAGCTGTGGGTGAATCTTGTACTGCCAAGCCCCACGCATGAAGTTGCCATACTGAGCGGGGATCTCCATGAAATTCTCGCAGAACGGGGGCGCGCAGAAAGCAAGGGATATCCAAGGATTACAGGAGGGGGATTATGGGACCGCTAGAAACCATGCAGCAACTGGGAGATACCCAAACTTGCTCAATCTCTTAAAAAAGCCAAATTGAACCCCCCAAACCCTAAGAAATGCTAACAACCCTAAAACCTAAACCAAAGATCCCTAGGACTTGGGGAAACATTTTCCCCTATACTTTCCCTTCTAAACAATTTCCTCAAGGGACCTGGAGATCCTAACCCTAAACACAAAAACTCTATAACCTAGTGTGTAGGGTCTGGGGTCAAGGGTTTAGGTTTTGGGGATCCCAAAACCCTGAATCCAGAACACGCCTTTAGATCAGCTCCCTAAACCCTAAACCGGCTCTGGCGGATCATGGCCTCTGCAACGGGCGGTACATACTGCCGGAACGACGACTTCAACCTGAATGTGTACTGCTCGGACTCATAGGGACATGGGGATACCCTAAACTCTAAATCCTTGAACCCAGAACCCTAAACCCAAACCCTGAACCCTGAACCCTGAACCCTAAACCCTAAAGTCTGAACCCTAAACCTGGCTACTGTTTGAGTGAGGTCCAAAGGTTGAGGTTTGGAAAGCAAGCTTTAGGGTTTGCGTTTAGGGTTCAGGGTTTGGGTTTAGGGTTTAGGGCTTAGGCCCCGGGGTTCAGGGTTTAGGGTTTAAGGTTCAGGGGCTGATGTGTGGCCCACACGGCGGCTTCTCGTGCTGGAAGGGGACTAGGGATCCACAGAGGAATAAAGGGATGGTAGGATTCCCCTTGCGAATTATGCGGGAAAATGCTGAATTTCCCCAGCAAGTTTCTGTGTTAAGGCGGAATATACAGAATACAGGTAGCCAAGCGCAATGTCTCGCTGGACCTCCCACGGTGCCCTTGGTCAAATGTGGTACGTACTCGCGTGAGCGCAGCAAAGCAGGCAAGCACCGAACAGCATACAGACCTACACCCTACACAAAACCCCAAACGGCAACCCGGTACTGTTTTCATGGGGGCCGTGCGCTGCTCTCCATTCTTTAGGTCCACAGACCCTGATGTATCAACCCGGACATGAAACCTCCAAGCATCGTCCTCCCTGATGCAAAAACTTAAACCAGGAAGTCCACTGTGAAAACCCCGAGCAGCACCTCTGGGAAGTGATAGCCCATTACATCATTACTGCACGCGGCTTAAGGTTTCGGATTTGGGAGTTTCCCAAAATTAGGGGTTTCTTTTTGGGGGTCCCTAAAATAAGGGTCAGAGTACTATCGGGGTCTACATTGGGGTGCCCCTATTGGGGAAACTGCCATTTAGGGTTCCTCCAGAAAGGATTATTCTTGAACCTTCAAACTAGAAGCCCTAAACCTGCACGCCGAAGCGACCCGGCTTCAAACCGTGAAATCTTCTGACAAGCTGCCTGATGGCTGACCACCTGACATTCCTGAAGTTTGGTGTAGGGCTCTAGGTCGCGGCAGAACATGATTTGAATCTGGGTTTCCAGAAACAAGGCCCTCTTTAAACCCAAATGCATGAGAATACCCATTGCGGTGACTCTCAAGAAGGGCTTGTTGGAAAGCCCGATATGGCAGTGGAAAGCAGTCATTAGGATCTTGTAGGAAGGACCAGGGGCGCAAGCACACAAAGGTGGGCTCGCGCATGAAAATCTGGGCGATAAGGGCTTTCCATGCGGCCTCTCAACTGTGGTGGAACCTCAGCCTAGGATAACCTCTCATGAGGCCTTCAACAATCCACATCGATAAAACCACAAAAGACTTGAAAAGAACAACCCTTGAACATCACCTTATCGCCTAAGAACTTAGAAGCCCGAAGCCCTGCAACCCTCAAACCCTGAACCCCGAATGTCGAACATCCTCCGGTTTCCTCGCCCAAACTTCAGACTTCGAGTCTAGAGGTTTGGGTGTTCAACTAGTATTTGCGGTTTTGGTTCGAGGGTTCAGGGCTTGGCGATACTACTAGGTTATCTTTGACAGTACAGGGGATACCATCGGGATCCAATGCTCTATTCCCTAGCAACAGGCAGTAAGTCTAAGGAAATTCAGCTGCGTAGCTTCTCCCAAATGAGCTTTACATAGCCCTTATATACCCCTAGGTCCCCATATAAGCCGTATACAAGCCTTACGTAAGGTCACTCACCTGCTAGCTCCACACCTGAAATTTTGCTTAAGACTCCAAGCAGGATTATATTACCCTTTTTCTGGCCTTTGGTCAGCTAAGAATGAAGGAATGGATCCTTATAATATAGTAGTCCCTATATAACCCATTATAGTAGTTTCCATTTCCTTTTCCATTCCTTCATTCCCAGCTACCCAAAGGCCAGTTGAGGAGTAGGACACCCTGAGAAGCACGGTTTCGCAAAGGAACTTCAAGAAGCGCCGAATGGACTTAAGAAGGATCCCGAAAGATCGTTAAACTAGACGTTGTGTCCCTTCTGGGGCCTCCCTAAACCTTAAAAGCTAAACCCTAAACAGGGTCCTATTTGGAGCGCACGGAATCCTAAAGCCACTGAACCCTAAACCCTAAACAAGCACATGAGCATGTTATCAGAATTCAGGGCCAAGCCACAGCGCGTTGAACGCCGCACCCGTGAGTCCGCCCACCACACCCAGGGCAGCAAAGACCAGATACCTGGAGAGCCGTGCAAATAGGGGTTTAGGGCTTAGGAGGATCAATGCAATTCAGAAGTACGGTTGGAATTGGGTTGAGGGTGGCTGAACAGCGTCCAATCAAGGATTCTAAGACCATAATCTTGTGCGTTCAGGATCAGGGAGTACTTTAAGGCTTGAGGTTCCAGTTTCAGGGTAGGCGCATCACGTTGACAGCGCATGAAGGGTCTAGGGCCCACTAAATCCTAAACCTTTTGTTAAGGTCCCTGCATTACGCTGGACTTTTGAAAGGTCCACATGCTTGCAGAAGCGACTCGAGCGGGTGGGAGGCCGTGTTGTACTCCACACTGAAGAGCGTGAGACCTCTTTGGGGGGCTTAAGGTTTAGGGTTCTAGGTTCCCGTAAGCCCTAAACCTGACTTCAGGTTTAGGGTTGGGGGTTTAGGACCCAGGACCTAGGGTACCTTTCGTGGGGCCTTTTCTCCACTGCCCGGCTTGTCCTTGGAAATACCTGCCTGGTACGGTCCTTGAACCAACGCTCTGGTTTCTGTGGCATAGGATTTGGGGTTTAGGGTTGAAGGATTGGGGGTTTAGGGTTTGGGTGATCCAGCCCAACTTGACACAAATGGGCAGGCCTTGCTGTGCTCCCTGTGTGTGAACTTGCGGTTTCTCAAGAAGCTGTACACTTCAACAACCATGGGATGATGTGGGTTTAGGATTTAGTGTGTTTAGGGTTCAGTTGAGAGTATAAGGTTTAGGGTTTAGGGGGTTTAGGGTTCAGGGTTTAGGGTTGAAGGCTGAGAGTATAGGGTTCAGGGTTTAGAGTTTAGGGTTCGGTGTTTGAGGTTCAGGGTTGAAGGTTGAGGGTACAGGGTTTAGGCTCCCCCCCATCTACCCCTCTGTAAGGTCAAAAGCCCCTAGGGCCCTGAATCTTGCGGTCCCCATACAACTAAGACTAGAACCTCTGTAAACTGAGCTTAAACTCTGGAAGATTGCGCTGAGATTCTTTGACAAGCCCCTAAGTCTATTCTGTAGGGGCTCAGAGGTTTAGGGTTCAGGGTTCAGGAGGTTTAGGGTAGTGGATAAGGGACAGAATTGGCATAGGGGTGTGGGAAGCTCCAAACTCAGAAGTAGTGACTATGCCTCATGTAGAGAACCAACACAAAACAACTACTGCTCATCTTAAAATCCCTTCATCCCCACGCGGAATAGGGTTTAGGGTTCTGTTCTCAAAGTATAGCAACGCATTGACAGTAGGAATTCACAAACAAACTGGGGAACATCACACGTTATGCTAAATCAGTCACTACCTGTTCAAAAGTGATCCCGTAAGCCTTTATTTGCAGTACGGGTTCAGGGTTTGTTTGCCTACCCGAAGCATCACCAGTTACATTACGACTACAGTATGCGTAATCATGCAGGCCTGTACATTCGGGCCTGCCCAGGCATCACAGAGCACATGGCAAGCGCCTCTTCAAGTCATGACGAACTTAAACGAGGCTAGTAGCCTACTTGGCTCGAATTATGTGGGGTGTTCAGCCATGGGGCTTCTCACTGAAGGTGATTTCAACTTCCACTTCAAAGCCATGAGCTCTAGCTGAACTCAAGTCAACCTTACTGGCCCGAGAAGGCCTTTCGTGTTCGTGGTGTTGATCACCGAGAGCACGATGGCAGCTGCTACAGCAGCTGTAAATGCACGGATGAGCGTCCGCGAGGGAAAGAAGGAACTAACCTGGCACGGGCAAAACTACTTGAAGTCTCGGAGAATTCTTTTATCATCCTTCCCGAACAGGAGGAGAACCCTATGGGGGCCCGCACCATACTGTAATATATAAGGATAATGGAAAAGAAAATGGAAACTACTATCTTCTAATAGGGTATATATTGGGGTTATGTAAGGATAATGGTAAAGAAGATGGAAACTACTACATCATTGGGGTTATGGAAAAGAAAATGGCAACTACCATATGGGGGCGCAGCCAGATTTAAAGACCCGTGTGATAGGGTAGTTTCCCACAATCGGGGGACCCCAATACAGACACCAAAAGAAAAAATCCTTACTATTGGGACCCACAAAATGGTATTCCTAATTTTGGGAAACCCTAAACTCTAATCCCTAATCCCTCAACCCCGAACCCTATATTATATGACCCCTATATCCCCCTTTGAAGGGTACCCCCTAATCATAGCAACTTCAGGGAGCTGCCCATTCAGGGCTTGGACTGAAGTCGCGGAGGATTTGCATACGGATCGTCTGACTGGCTCTCAGTAGGTTATACGGAAGTATTAGGGTTATATTGGGATAATGGAAAAGAGAATGGAAGCTACTACATTATGGGTTTAGGGTCTAGGGTTAAGGTTTAAGGTTTAGGGCTTCATAAGGTTCTGCCGTGCTGAACACGACGTACATATGCAAGCCCCATGGCTGCCTTTAGGGTTTAGGGGCTGCATGTATGGGACTCCTGTCAGCACCCGCGGCCAACAACTAAGACATGTCGTATACAGCGACCTAAGTACTCCGCTGCGATATATCCGTGCAGGAGGACACTGGAAGCAACATCACAAAGTCTGAAATTCCAGAACCAGAATGAGCCTGAGCCCTGGCCTGCGTATTGAGAGGTATACAACCTCTATTGCTTCCCCACGCTTACGCGTCACTGAGCGCATGTACGTCATCGTGGCAGGTCGGGTAGTAAGGGAGCGTGTAGTACACCCCATCATACCTAAATCAACCACCAAAGACCCCAACCAAGATCTAAACCTTCATCAAAAGACCATATAGTCCCCCTTAAGTAGATAGAACATCGGGCATATGGGGATCTTATTATAATATACCCAAAGCCATATTCTATCTACTTAAGGGGGACTATAAATTCGCCAAGGCTGGTCTCAACGTGTTTCGAACCATCTAAAGCCCCTTTTACTCAGACCCACCCCACCTCAAATGTGGTCTGCAAGGAATTTCTGTGCACCCTAACAGCCGAGGTGCGCGACAGCGTTTACAATCTTGCAGTCCCCCTTAAGTAGATAGAATAGCCGTAGGTACATTATAATAAGATCCTCAAGTACCCCATGTTCTATCTACTTAAGGTGACTATAACCCTAAACCCTAAACCCTATATTCTATCTACTTAAGGGGGACTATAAACATTACTCCCGCCTCCTCTAAGCTGAAAAGCACGCCGCCCAATGGTGCCCCGAAGGCAGTGCCTTCAGGGGAAGAGGTTTTGGGGTGAAAGTGGTAATTGGCACCTTCCCGAAAATGGGGGACCCCAATATAAACCACAATACATTATAATCCTTATTCGCCGAGGCATCCAGCCTCAGGGCGTTCAGATCCCTTTAAAAACCCCCTCTACTCCCCCTTACAGACACACCTCAGCCTGGCCACCCCCCCCCCCCCC